>LPNX011205093.1:57984-124481 GCA_001517045.1 Pseudotsuga menziesii
TTATAGCAATTTCATTGGCTAACACATGATGACATGGAATTTGAATTAAAGTTAAAAGGCCCATTTTGATTTGAAATTTCCTCTAATGCATGGAGCTCACGAATTGGAAAAATGGCTTAGGCAAGCTAAAGAGTGGTGGAATGGCAGCTCATACATGCTTTTGCATGGAGAAAAGAGAGGAGGATGTGTAGGAAAAAAAACTAGTCAACCTCACCTAGTCTAGCTTTTCCTTTTGCCTTAAAACACTGAAAAAGTAGGCAATAAAGCAGAAAAAGAAGAAGGGTGCCTAGGAGGCCAGGAATAAAGCAAATTTGATTCCTTGGGATTTCCCATGCGCTACATGTGTCAAATAAGGCAAGTTTGACCATTATGGATAGGTAATAAACAACTTGCACAAGGTGGGACACATGAACTAGGCTAATAAGACAGAAATAATTAAATTAATGTCTAAATGGGTAAACTATGGGTTGATTATTCTAACAATCATAATCAGATATTCAATCACACATTGAACAATGATTTGGGAAGAATAAGGACATCACATATTTATTAATCTTGAAAAAAAGTACAAGTATACCTTCTCTTCAAGTTCGGCACATCAACCTTGATCTGGTTCTGCTGCCTCTCTTCTCCAAGGAACTTAGCCTCCAAGCTCTGCAACACAAGGAGAATGCTTCTAGGGAAAAGGTGTGGGCAAAGAGAGTCCCAATTCCTCCAGCATAATGATGCAAAGATTCAATTCCCCTCTCATGGACCTCCCTACCTCTATTTATATGCTTTATGAAGAGTTAGGGTCAAAGACAAAGTAGTTACAGCTGAAGGAGTCAGTTGCATAACTACCCAAACTACCCAAATTTCAAAATACGTATTTTTTTGACATTTTCAGGAGGCGTACGCGGGTTGCAGAAACAACAATCATGTACATGAGGAGGTATACACAAGTTGCAATGTATAAAGTCACGTATTTAAGGCGTATGAGACTATTATGTATAGCAACTCCCGTACGTACGCGGGTTTCCTTAAGGAAACTCACGTGCACATCAAAAAACTCATTTTTAGGGTATTTTTGGGCATTTTCAGACTTTGGTGTCTTCCATAAAGTTTTATCTAACAGAAATATCTTTCCAACAATGCAAAAATGAGGTCAAACGGAGTTACAAAACTCAAGCTATGGGTTCTCCAAGTTAGGTGTTTTTTCAGTGACTTTTCATGAAGTGTCGTCATGGAAGTGTCGACATGCGACGAAAACATAGGAAAGTGGTCACAAGAAGAGATGTGTCATTTTGAGCTATAACAGATGCCCCCTAATATATGAGTTTAGAGAGGAAGATGATAGCCGAAACACATTATAAAGGAAACAACTGAGTATGGAGAGAGCAAAGAATCCAAGGTCAAAAGGCTCGAACAAAGGTACCTGAAAGAGAGATAAATGTTAGAAAAAAATGATCTTCGGGACATACAAGTCCATATACAAAACATCGCCATAAAGATACAGGCGGATCCAACATATGTATAACTAATGAAACTATCATGGTCACTCAATATGCAAAAAGGCGCCATATCAAATCTAAAGGAGTCATGGCCACAAATGAACAAGGTGGATCCATACTCAACAATCGATCATAGCCACAAAAATACAAGGTGGGTCTATGTCTCAGCAAAATGTCATACAAAATGTAACAAGGTCTTGCGCAACTTGGGCAATAGAAAATGACGATGCTACTATTAGCGCAAGGTCTTCAATCTGAACTGCCCAAAAAAGGTATGAATTCTAACCATGCGAATAATGGAGCTAAAGTCGAACATGGAGGAAACTGTTTGATTACCGGTCAATGATGAGAACCATTAACAAACACAAGGGAAACCACCATTAATGAAAATGGTCCCCAAGGCACCTAGTACATTCTAACAAGTGTAAATACAAGGACTTGAAGTTGAACACTTGAAGAATCCATTGAGTAGGAAACATTAAGGTATTCCCACTACCCAATAGCGAGGGAAATCGCCACTGATGACAACAATCCCCAAGATACTGTCATAAAACTCTAAATCTCATTCCTAGAGCAAGATGTGTTGCAGTTGATAGGATGAGATCCGTTGGAAGGAAGGCATTAAGGAATCCTTCATCATCCAACACGAGGTAAGTCAAAGACTAATTGGATTTGGAATTGGTACTGAATTTCATGACAAGAAACGTTGAATACATGATGTAATGAACTGATACCAGGGAATGGCCGACACAAAAGGTCAAGGCAACTGCAGAATGATCGACAAAGGTTTAATCCTTGAACAGTGAGCACGACACAAAAAGTGACTTAGGAAGCTTTTGACACGAAAGAACCAACAACACAAATCTTCAATGTAGGAGACATTGACATATTCCCCATATAATTGGAAAAGAGGCCAACTGGAGGAGTAAGAAACTCAATATCGAGATAAGGTCAAAATACTAGGACCCAACTGTTGATAAAATCAAAACTGGTGCTTTGTTTAAGGAAACAAGACTTGTTGCCATAATGTAAAATGCATGTGAATGAACTTCCCTTCCCCTCTTTCTTGTAAAGGTTTAACGAGTCCAAGAAAGCAAACTCGGGACCATCTTTATTTTTGGAAATCTCGAAGAAAAGACAAAAGAATGCTTGATAAAGCACTGATTTGTGGATTTTACGAGCCCAGACTAGTACATGCTGGACGGTGTTTTCATAGTTTAGAGAGTCTGAAAACTCCAAAGAAGACTTTAGGGGGGTGCTTTTTCATCCAATTTAGTCTCCTAAGGCTGGAAAAGTATAAAACATATCAAAGAAGAACTCTCTTAACTTTCGAAGAATAAAAGGCGCACCTTTTTCATACTCAGTCAGGAAGGTCTGAAAAAGGTTAAATTACCACCTACGCAATGCTCCTTCAAAAGCAACATATACCCTAAGTTTTACAAGTGTGAAGGAAGGCAAGATCACTTGGAAAGATCCATTTGATTACGAGAAATGGGGCTTACAACAGTAAACTTGATGCTTTGTTCTTTAGGGTTTAATGAGCATGACAAAGACATAAAGTACACTCGAAATATTTTTCATGTTTTGGTCCAGAGCATGAAAAAGAGAAAACTAAGCTCATACCGAGGTTCCTTTTCCGTAAATTTAGTCCCTCAGGTCTGGAAAAGTGATAAAACTATGCCTGAGAATACTCTTCTCAATTCCGAAGAAAAGAGAGTGTTCCTTTCTCGTATTATTCCACATGGTCCGAGAATGTGATAACCTACCACCAATGTGGATGCCCATTCACATATTCTCAACGAGCCTGAACGGACAAGTTTACTCCGCAGTCAAGTCTATTTTAAGGAGTCAGACCTGGGCCTAAAGAAACTCAATATCTTTCCCGTGAAGTTTTAACGAGTCCGAAAAAGTCAACTCGCAACCTCCTTATTGTTTTTAACGAACTCAAAGGAGAGTAGAAAGAATTCTCTAAATGCGAGGAAACGAGTGTCAGGGGAAAGCGAAACTAGTTCCAAGCGTGAGGAACAAACCTATGCATAATGCAACGAACATGAGCAGGATAAAGACACTCGGGGAACGTCTCCTCAAGGTAAAGGGTGTCAAGTTGCAAAGGCACAAAAATACAAGGCTTAGAGATGATGAGAACAAAGATGAGGGCTTATACAACAAGCTAAAAGCATGGAAGCAGGCATCATGCTCATAAGCACGAGCAGGGCACATGCAAATGCAGTTACAGCTTGAACAACAAGAAAAGGCCAGTAAACAGTTGTGGATCCAACTAAGAATCTTGTCTCCAAGAAACAACAACATCAGGATCATATTCAGAAGAAAATATTTGATGCGGGTCACTTTGGCAGAAACACATGCAACTTTGCTATCTTCTACAAAAGATGTAGTCAAGGTAGAATCAACGAAAGAGGAATCTATAGTGCCAAGATATGAGGGTTTATAATCAATAAGATCAACCTCAGAAGGAGATAAAAAATCAACAAGGGATATAGAATCTACAGGAACAAACTCAATATCACAGGAGTTGAAAAATTCATAAGAAAAATCAAACTCATCAGGATCACTGACTTGTTGTTCAAAGAAAGAGTTTAAAGACTCAACAAGACCAACATAAGAATAAAGGTCATGATTACTAGGAAAATCAGGGTTATACTTAGTCAAAATTGAACCAACATCCGATAGAAGATCAGACTGTATCAAACACTCAAGGAAGACTTCATCCAAAGGAAGGAGATCATCTGAGATAGGACACATGTCTAAACTTTCAAATGGATCGACAGAGTGGAGAGCAGGCTCTATAATCTGTATAGGATGGCTCACCTGGTCAACTGCTGGGACCAAGTCCCGAGAAGGTAAGCATGAAAAAAGAGGCTACTTCTCAGTAGCAATTGAATGCAAAGGACATGAGGCCACATAGCTCACCTGTGGCGGGGTAGTGTCTACAGAAACACTGGGAATTAAAAAAGGAAAGACCTGGTCTCTAGTTGGGTCAGGAGACGGATCAAGAAAATCCAACTAATCGATAGTGAAAATTTCTTCGCCATGATTAAAATACATAACAAGAAATAATGTTGACACCACAACTTGCATGGAATAGACATAATCATGTCCAAGGAGAATATTAAAGTCTGAGGGGTCTTCTATCACCATGAAGTCAACTAAGACAGTCTTCCCACCCAAAGTAACAGGTGTTTGACCAAGAATTCCCAAGGCTATACAAGTTCTTCTATCAAACGCCAGTAACTAACTAGCAGTCGACATAAGGCTGGGAGATCCCATGCCTCACCAAGCACGAGCAGACAAGATACTAACTGAGGCTCCTTCATCAACAATACAACGAGCAATCATGTATGGTTCAAATTTGACCTTTATCTGGAAAGGTGCATTAAAAGGAAGGCGCGGCTCAACTAGGCTATCCCAATCAAAGGAAGCAATCTGAGAGCTTGGTGGGGGTTCATCTGAAATGAGTTCAATGCCCCCTTGTTTAGTAAGTTCTGAACTGGCAGTGAAGAAAATGTGACTAGCAGACACTTCACTCTCCAAAGGAAGAGTGGGATTGATCGATACTGGAACTGACTCAACTGCTTCGCGAAAGTCACTCTCCGAAGGGAGAGTGGGATTGACCAAAGGTGACATTGGTTCAATCACATCAGGATCACTCTCTGAAGGAAGAGTGGGATCGACCAAAGCTGAGATTGGTTCGACCACTTGATCAACCAAAGGTTGAGTAGGTTTTTGAGAAACTATAGGTTGTTTAGGAGAAGGAAATTCTTGAGTCTCGGACCACACTCTTCGCACCTCTGCGATAGCAGGGCACTGGTGAATAAGATGATCTCCCTCGCATAGCTTACAAGGGAACTTAAGTTTGCACTTCGAATGACCAGGTTTCTCAATGGTGTCAACATAACTAGTAGTGGCTGACTATTTGCTCTCAACATGACCTACAGAGGTTGAGATTTTCCCCCCAGCATGACCACCAGAGGCTGGGTAACTGGGTCCAACTTGAATAAGAGAGGTTGGTTGTTGAAAATATTCAGAATGTTAAAAAACAGGATGACGATGAAACCAAACTCTTCGCACCTCCACGATAGAAGGGAATTTATAAGTAAGGTGGTCTCCCTCACAAAGATTACAAGGAAAATTGGGCTTGTGTTTTGAACGGTTAGTCTTTTCAACAGTCTCAACATGACTCGCAGTGGATGACAGATTGTCTTCAGCATGAACAACAGAGGCTGAGAGACTTCCCCCAGCATGAATTGCAGAGGCTGAGAGACTGGGTCCAACATGACCTATAGAGGTTGGATGGGAACCACCAACATGAGCAATAGAGGTTGAATGGTTAGGATCAACATGCTTTGCAGCAGTTGAGTGTGTGCCCCCAGCATAAACTTCAGAGGTTGGGTGGATGGATCCAACATGAATTGCAGAGGTTGGATGGGGAGGTTCAACTTGAACATCAGAGGTTGAACGGGTGCCCTCAACATGAACTGCAGAGGCTGAGTGACTGGATCCAACATGACCTGGAAAGGTTGGAAGGATCCCACCAGCATGATCAATAGAGGCTGGATGGTGAAGATCAACTTGACTTGCAGAGGTTGAGTGCTTAGATCCAACATGACCTATAGAGGTTGGAAAGGTGCCCCCAGCATGAACTGCAGAGTCTTGGTGGTGAGGTTCAACTTGATTTGCAGAGGTTGAACAGGACCCCCCTTGCTTATGTTCCTTCTTCCTATTCCTCCTTCTTTTACTCCTTTTAGACTGTTGGTTACTAGTATCAGTACTTTCACCGCATGAGGTAGAAGGAGAAGGAGAATCAACTACAGGTGAAGGGGAAGCAGTGTTTTGATTCCCATGATATAAGGAGCTTACTTGAGAAGCATCAGGAGCATTCATGACAGTTGGAGTGGAAAACAACCACACCATTAGCCCTAGGGTGAATCCAAGTAGATTTAGGGTGGCCATCAAGGGAACACCAACATTCCCTGTGAGAGGAATAGTACAAGGAGTTCCCATCATGGGGATCTATTGGTTGGTGTTCACAGGGGTGTTAGACATAGTTTCAAACAAGGAGATAAAGTCTGAGGTCAACAGGAAACCAAAAGTACCAAGCACACACCTGAAGGTAGACTAAGTACAGACAAACCAGATAGCACTCACTAAAAAATTCCTAAATCCAAACAGACAAACATGTATAAGATACGCTTTCCAAAAGAAAGCTGATAGACAGTTACTTGGCGTCCCTGTAAATGTTCTTAGGCACAAGCAGAGGAATCACCCACCGCCCTCCCACACTTTCTACCGGGGTTACCTTCCAAGCCCATCCAAGGTCAACTAGAAATAGCCTTCTGGTGTACCTGTGTATGAACCCTAGATGTCAAAGAGACTAAAGGCTACCTTAACTATATTGATAGTCTAGGGAGACAGTCGCAAGCCTTGTTCGTACGCATGGGCAGGGTAGCAAAGCCCGAAACCCTGTCTAATATAGAATCCCCAGATGTGCAAAAACCTTGGTCTACGCTTTGACAAGGAATTAGAGGGTTATCTCCTCAGTCCAAGCCTCCACGTGGCCTCGTGCTTAACTCCCGTTTGAGAGGAGCTTCCCAGATACAATCAACATACAAAAGGGTTTACCTAGTGATTGGACAACTACGTCTGAAATTTAATACTTGTGGAGAGTTGAAACTCCGTAATCCACATGTCTAGCCTGAGCTAGTTGGTGTATGACCCTATAAAATAAAACTTACTAATCATTTTTAAATTATATTGTTTATTTTAAGGACTATTTTTAGTCAGAGGGTAAATGGCGTGAAACTTATGTGGTGTTTTGACTCAAAGTTGAAACAAAATGACTAAGCAAAGAGAAATAAAATGCAAAAAAGAAAAAACTATTCTCTTTCTTTTTTCAAATTAGAAACTTGAAAGCCACAAAAGAACAAATTCTTTTTATTTTTTTCAAAAACAATGATATGCCATGCAATCTAGACTAAAAACCTAATCTACATGCATATAAAGCAAACATGTGTTTTTTATCTTTTTCTTTTATAAATGCAAAATAAAAAATAGCCTATCAACTAATGTAAGCAAGTACTATAAGCAAAGCAAATAGACAACTACTCTACACCCCACAAACAAACCCTAGGTTTCTCTAAAGTTGGATATAACCTCTCTTGGAAGGAAGGCTCACAAAAGTAAACAAGCCAACAACTTTGGAATGAAGAGACTAAGCAATAAGACTGACATAAACAAAGGTCAAGAAGTCCCAAGAATCAATCTCAACCTACAAACAGAGGCTACTCAGTACCTTGTCCAACAAGGTCAAGCCAAAGAAGGAGGTGGGGGGAAGGCAGCAAAAACAAGTTCAAAGACTTGAAAGAGACTTACAATATAGACAAAGAGCACTTAACAGAGATAAAACAACCTCTCAAGAGTCATGCACATGCAGAGGACCCTTGAAGACCCTACAAAATCCCTCAAATAACCCAAAAACCCTAAAAAATGATGAAAAAACACAAATTCAGGTGCATACGCGGGTTGCCTTAAGGTAGGTCACATATGACACGTGGGTTGTAGGTAGTGCAAGTCGTGTATACAACATAGACATGCAACTTTTTAGCCTGAAAGTCGCGTATGGATGACAAAAGGCACAAAAAGGATCAAAAAATGACCTAGGAAGGCAGGAAAGGTGTTTCAAACTTGTAAGAAATACCTGAAACTTTACAAAAAACTGAAAGAAAGACAAAGAAACCCCAAACAGACAAGGCTCTCCCTAGAGGAGTCGCTAGTTCTGTTGTAAAGGAAAGTTTCCTATGGCTAGGGTTTAAGAGGCCATCAATGTACTAGGGTTTAAAGGTGGATGCAAATGGTTCTGCAAATATATATAAGCAAGTTTCAAAGATTAGAATGGTTCATACCTTAGCCAAACGAAGGTTGATCCAAGCAGCCATTCAATCCTCTTCTTGCTCCTCTTGCTCCTCTTGCTCCAAGAGACCTGCGAAACGAATTATACCTTCCTCAAACCATTATGACCACATATAAAGCAATGATAATCAAAACAATAAAAGAAACTATTTTGATTAACATAAGGATATGATCGTAAACAAAGATTCAATCACACATTGAATAATGATTTGGGAAGAAGAAGGACATCACATCTTTATTAATCTTGAAAACAAGTACAAGTATACCTTCTCTTCAAGTTGGGCACCTCGCGAAACCTTGATCTGGTTCTGCTGCTTCTCTTCTCCAAGGAACTCAGCCTCCAAGCTCTACAACACAAGGAGATAGCTTCTAGGGCAAAGGTGTGGGCAAAGAGAGCTCCAAATCCTCCAGTATAAAAATGCAAAAGTTGAAGTCCCCTCTCATGGACCTCCCTACCTCTATTTATATGCTTAATGAAGAGTTAGGGTCGAAGACAAAGTAGCTACAACTGAAGGAGTCAGTTGCATAACTACCCAAACTACCCGAATTTCAAAATATGTATTTTTTGACATTTTCAGGAGGCGTACACGGGTTGCAGAAACAACAGTCGCATACACGAGGAGGTATACATCGGTTGCAATGCAGAAATTCTTGTATTTAAGGTATACGCAACTATTATATATAGCAACTCGCATACCTACGCAGGTTTCCTTACCTTAAGGAAACTCGCGTACGTACGCGGGTTTCCTTACCTTAAGGAAACTCACGTACACATCAAAAAACTCATTTTTAGGGTATTTCTGGGCATTTTCAGACTTTGGTGTCTTCTGGAAAGTTTTAGCTAACAGAAGTACCTTTCCAACGGTGCAGAGATGAGATCAAATAGAGTTACAAAACTCAAGATATGGGTCCTCCAAGTTAGGTATTTTTTCAGTGACTTTTCATGAAGTGTCGACATGTGACGAAAACATAGGAAAGTGGTCACAGGAAGAGATGTGTCATTTTGAGCTATAACATATAGTTCAAGTACAACCTTGACAAACCAAGGGGTAGGAGAGAAGAGGAAATAGGTTTAGGCAGAGCACACCAAGATACGATGAAAGAAAAGAAAGGATGACAAAACAACAAATATTGTTAGCCCTGAGGGTGAAGATTTTACCCTTCCGACCAAAGCAATGGTAGAAGTTGTGCAACAGAGATTGAAAAAAATAGATGAGTGACAGACATAGCTCACAGGAAGTATCACGGATCTAATAAAGGAAATATGAGTCACAGTTGATTATACACCACAAGTGACAGAGTCACAAGACTTATCGGGCACGTTAGAAGAGTGACCAAGTGATGAACCACTTATGATTCTGTCGATAAGGACTCAAATAGCGGGTGAAGCACTCGACATGGGCATGGGAGAATTGAATGTTATAGCCAAGAACTTGGGCCATGTGACCATTGATTTCTCGCATATGTCGTTATATGAAGTGTATTCAATATAGAATGTCGCGGTTACAGAAATGAAGGTAAGAAAAGGTGCGTTGATTAAACAGACAAAAGTAGCAAATAATATTGTTAGGAAGATGAAGAAAACAATCAAGGAAGTAGAGCATAAATCTAATACTTGGGAAGAAAAATGGAACAAACTAGACAATGTTGTACTTTCTTGCACCAATTTTGCAGATGCAGATATAACATAAGAGATGTTTTTTCAGAAGCCAAGGTCTTTCGTCTTGGAGATATTGCAGAGGACCTTCACAAAAAGGTCGTAGATTCAGATGTGCAGGTGACACCTAGTACATCCCCGGAGGTGTTATAAGAAAGAAGGAAAGCAACGCCAGAGGATGCGAGCAAGAAAGAAGAAGCAGAGGCACTGTGTTCCAAGGATTTCTACAAAGTCTCTCAGACTTGGGAAGCATTAATCGACGATGCCGAATTAGAGAAAGTCGCAGAGGAGCTACGCACAGTTGAGACGGGAGAAACCCAACTGAAGAATGAGACCAAAAAGTTACCCTTAGCAGAGAAAATGGTTAAGGCCATAGAAAAGAAGAAACTCCAACAACAAGTTGTAGTTCTCCGCACACAACAACAACGAAGGATTGACAGAGTTACGGAGCTACAGGTTGAAGTAGAAAGAGTCACAGGCATCATTCAACCTGTACATCAAAAGGTGTAATGAGCAGTGGAGGCTGCAGGGCTTGTAACGTCAGAACACCTTAGTTCCGACCTTGTTGAGCAATTGCAAAAGGCAGAAGAAGATGCGCGACGAGAGAGAGAAGATATAATGAAAATCTTTCAATATTTTCAAAGCAAAGTCATAACAAATGTAGAAGTTGCAGAATAGCCTTGTGTGGTTTGGGATGATCCATAGGTGAGTATTGGGGGCCTATTGGCACTAGGAAAAGACAGGAAGAATTCAGTTAACATTCTGCCCATGAATGTGAAGAATCTCGTCGTAGGAAGGAAAAGGAGTTGCGATAGAAGTAGAGAAGGAAGAACAGAAGCAGATAAGGAAGAAAGAGGTATGACAAGAAGTAGTCGTAGAAGAAGGTGTGATAGAAGAAGAGTTCGCGAAGGAAGAGTCAGTGACAGAAGAGAAGCCACGATAAAAGGGAAAGATGCAATGAGATCAACTACGATGGAAGAAACCATGTCAGAAGGTGTGCAACGACCGAAAACAACAGTTCAAGGAATATCGTGGGTACGAGGACGGCTAGAGTCGGCGAGAGTCACACATGTGTTAAGGGATAAAAGCATCTTTCTAATTCAGGCCGTTAGTGCCTACTCACAAATGTCACTAGAATAGGAATGACAACATGTTGGCTAACTGAATGAAGTCAATTCTACATATTTTTATTTTAATGTTTTTAGGAGGTCAATTATTTATTTTTAATATTATAATTTTTATTTTTATTTCTTAATTTTTGTCGCACCGAGAGAAGCGAGGTGCTCTCCAACCCATTATGGGGGAGATCATGTCACGTTAGTCACGTTATGGCTGACATAAATAAAAAATTAAAAATGAAAAATATAAATTACATATCGACTTAAATAAAATATCAAAAAATTAAACTAGCATAGATCCATTTTAAACCCAGATCTATCAAGTACCGAAAGGGATCCAAATGATAAAATAATGTACACCCCAAGAAATTAAATCTCTCTGGGTGCTTGATAGATTCAGGTTTAAGATGGATCTACGCTAGTATTTAATCACATTTAAAAACAACTAATCATTTTGTGACATATTCACTTGTTATTTATATAATTAAAATAAAATTGAATAATTTTTTTTATTATTTTTTATAAAAAAAGAGAAATAAAAATATGAAAATATAATATTAATCTATAAAATATTTTATAATTAAATGATGTATGAAGTTTTAAAAAATAATAAAAAAAATTAAAAAAACCAATCTTATAAATATTTTAAGTTTTCAATTATATGTTAAGGTTCTTTTTGTTGAATATAATTGGAAGTATTAAAAAAATTGATATTAATTATAAAAATTACATAATGTAAATCTTCATAATAACTAACCATTAAGAAAACAACTCACAACTTATGCATTTTCCTTTTCCTTTTGAATTGATTTCAATGATATATTCTTATAATTTTAAAATTGATTTCATTTTCATTCGACATTCGACATTTCTTATTGAAATTCGACATTGTGCCCCTAAGCGAATCAATGTCAAATTACGTCATCATCTTTTAATTTTTATTGAAATTTGACATTGTGTCCATTACGTCATCATCTTTTATCTTTTATTAAATTTTTATGATTATTCACCATTTATGTGAAGGAATTATTTGTTGGTTTTCATAGGATGTTTTTGTACTTTGTCGGAAAAGTATACAATTCTAACATATTAAATCACATTAAACTCTTACATTACAAACAGAAATTATCTGAAGGTTTTCAAAAAACATAATCACACAGGAAAACTTTACAAAGAGTCATTGCTAGAGAGTAGAAAGTAGCTAAAAACAACAGACATTAAAAATCCCATTAATGAGAATTTTACTTCGTCACTTTTTTATATGGGATTTTTACATTTTTAATTATCTTAAATAGTGTTTTGTTAATTTTATATTTTTATTTATATATTAGTGGTTAGTATTATTATTTTTCATTTTAAATATATAAATATTATATTCACATAAATATATTATATATAAAAATATGATATTTTTTTTGTTTTTAATTAAAAATGGTATTTAGTATTTATAAATAGCTAAAAAAAATCAATAACAAAGTGTTGCACCTGCAACTTTTTTCCCCAATTTTTTTAAATTTTGGATCCTCTTTTTGATTTTATCTTACTTGGAAATGTTTGGATTCCTTAACTCTGTTTTTTCTCTGCTACAAATTTGGATTTTTGAGGTTGAATTGAAGTCAACAGTTTTCATTCATTTCGGAAGTAGAATGATCTAAAACTGCCAATGCTCTTGACTGTGAAACTTAACATTTTTTTATTTTCGAATGGTTTGGTTTTATCGCTATTGGAGGTTTGTTGAAGATTGAATCAAAGTTTTAGTTCTTTGTGCGGTCGCTGCACAACTTTAAAGTCTTTCGAGCACTTAACGTTTTCGATGATTTTTTCCTGTTTCTATGATTTTTGAACAACGAATCGGGGCATTAGTTCTCTATGTCGCTGATGGCTAGTCCTGTTTTTTGTCGATGCACTTTTATCTCTTTTGTTTTATTTTACTATCGACGTTTTTGTTTTATCACTGTCGGAGCACTAGTCTTCTAAGTCGTCGCCATTTCGGAGGGCAAATGGCAAACGTTCCGACGGATAGCTCTTATCTTTGCCGATCCCGTGGTTTTATTGTTTTAACATCCTTTTTGACTTTATCGCTATCAAAACAATGTTAAGTTTGATCAGAGGGCTAGACTTCTTTGTTGCCGACACGGCGGCTGCGTTAAGCTTTAAACTTGCCGATCCGTAGTCCTTAAAGCTTCCGATCGTTGATGGTTTCATGATTACCGAGACCCGTAGTTGGTTTGACAGCCACCGTTGCGGCTTTCTAGTAAACTATCCCACCGATGATTAGTGGTTCCAATCTCCGATGCCTGTAGGATAGTTTTTAGTGTTTTATTTCGCCAATGTTTTATTTTTCCGCGGAACCCTTAGTCTGTATGACTTCTGCCGTTGCGGCGGCTTAGTGAACTGACCGTCTGACATACAGTTGTTCCTTTCACCGATGAAGAGTTTGTCCGCTTGATACTTAGTATTTTTCCACCAGTGAGGGTTTTTCCCACCTTTTTTGTGTGCTTTTACTCTATTTTTTGGGACGACGGAGTTTCTCCTTGGGTTTTGGTCGAGTCTAGTTTTTCTCCGAGATGAAGAGCGCAGTTTAGGTTTCGGATTGGTGGTTACATTGTTATGATTCACGCTTTCATTGGAGGATTTAGAATTGGTCCAGATGCAGCCTGGATTGAGATAGGGAGCCTGTTTTATCAGGCTTGTGTTTTTAGTTTGGACAGTGGATTTAGCGGATTTCAGACCAAGTTTGCAGGACTTCCTTTGCCTTATCTTTTCATGCATTAATATTGTTTATAGTTCATTTTACATAATGCGTGTATTGATATAGTTTGTGTTACTTTGTTAAACGCTAAATGGTCTAAAAATCTGATATGTTCATGATAGGATGATTGCTGCAAAGAAGACATGGCTAAAGGACAAGGCAGAAGGTAGGCAACAAGGAAAGAAGAAGCTGAAGCATAACGAAGCAGAGATGTTGCTCAAGGAAAATAAGAGAGTGAAGGTCTGAGATCAACAAGATCTCAAAAAGACCAACGGATTACTGAGTAGAATCGATAGTAGCAGAGGCCCAGGCTTGGGAAAAGTTCGTCAGTTACCAAGCTGGTCCCTTTTTATAAAGTGCTCTAAAAACTTAATCTGAAATGTAACGTATTGTATAAATCATGAGCACTCACAAAGAGACAAAAGGGTGGTTTTGAACAGTTGGGGGGAGCCCAAAGGTCACCGAGGGGCAGCCCAAGAGTTTTGCTTGTAGTATAAGTATAGGAGAGTTAGATAGTGGAAAGGACTTTTTCCCAGATAGATTTGTGAGATTATGTTTTTTTTAGACAAAAGCAGTTATATTATATATAGGGGGGTGGTGTAACCACCAACATAACTAGATTACAAAATGCTTTCACAGAAGCAATAGCTTGGTACCTAATTACAGTGAGTCCAAAGTAGCCATAGATTCCCTTGAGGAAGCGGTGAATACATAAACCAATAGAATGCCCTTGAGAAAGCAGCAAAGACATAAACCTTCAAAAAACACCCTTGTGGAAATGGCAATCCAACAGTCTATAGCTTAATCAAAGTTTTTAACTGAAAATCAAAAGTAACTAAATGCCTAAAAAGCTTATAAACAGTAATTGAAACCTGCATGGACGTGAGAAGCCGAAAGCAAGCAGGACGATGAACCCAAGTGAGTAGTTGAAAATTAACCCTTCGAACTAGAAGACATACCATTTTCTTCATGCTTGACAAATTTGAGGGTGAGCTTGTCCACCTTGAGTTCTAACTCGACAATTTTCCTAGTGAGCGAGTTCTCTGTTCACTTGGCCTTCCGATTAATTTTCTTTCGGAGAAAGAACAAATCCTTGTTGACATGATCCAGACGCCGACCACCTTCGTAATCAATTGCGTTCACCTAGGATTGCAGTGAATTGAGTTCCTGCTTCACTTCCTTGAATTTTTTATCCATCGAGGATGGAACAGGCACACTCGTAGAAGAGGAATCCGCTTCCATCCTGAATAACAATAGTCTCCAAGCAACCAGACGAGAGAGCTCCCAATTAATCAGCGCAACAAGTTTGCTTCAACCCTCTACATTCGAATTCTTTATATCCATAGTCGACGTAGAGACCGGTGTCACCTCATAGCCCAGTGTACCGTGAATCCAGCAAATGCCCAAACGTTTCGACGCGACCTTCATACCAGAATTCATTAGAATGTCATATGCGCGGATGGTAAATTCACCCATGGAACCAAACATTGCATCCTCCTTCGACATGATTGCTGCAGAGATCACCTCATGCGAGAGCCCCAAATCCATAATCGCCATTAAACTAGCGAATCCCCTCAATGACGAACAATGATAAATCCTGAGGTCACCTATCCTAATGCCATTAAATCGTGGGACGGAGCTCTGAGCATTCAAGAGGGTTCGCAGCATGTCGCAGCGGATGAAGGGACGGTCTGGAGGTTCATTTATGCAGCCCCGCGCGAGGCCATGTGAACACCACGCGCCAGGCATCACGGTAGCCCACCAGCACGTGGAGGAGCGAGGGGGTAGGGCCCATGAGGGGGAGGCCCATGATAAGCCCCTGGTCCTATGGGGGGGGCAGTAAGCTCCTTTTTCATTAAAGATAAGCTCCCCAGGGCTTAGGGATGCCCCTTTATTTGCCTCAAGGTCAGTGTGGGAATTATTTTCATGTAACACGTGATAAAAATCGATTTTTTTAAAGAGCGAGGCTTACACCATGATCTTGCAGAGAATATGCCTCAGGGCCATATGAGTTGGCGAAATATTTTCAGCCAGTGCACGGATGACAACTCTAGAATCTCCAATGACGATTAGTTCGGAGATTCCCAATTCCCCGGCTATCCTCAATCCTTGCCAAAGGGCCAAGGCTTCAGCCATATTGTTGGTGTCGATGCCCAGTCCCCAAGCAAACTTGAACTCCATTGATCCATACGGAGTGAAGAAAACTCCGCCCCCCCTGCCGCCCCGAGATTTGTGAGATTATGTTCTAAGAAGAACTATTTCCTTTTGCAATAAGAATTACAAGTTTCCTGTTGGATAAAGCTTGGTGGAAGATTTCAAATGTTGTGCTATGGATTTGTTGAATGTGAACTATTTCTTTTTTAGCTTGCATCCATTAACTGTGAGATCATTCTAACTCTTTGAACCTATGTTGTTATTATGAATGCACTCTAGTTTATTCTATGAAATTTTCACTATGAGTAATGAAGGCTTTTCATAAACAATAAGCTATCTTGTTGTTTATATATCTATTAATGTTCATGTGTTTTGAAATAAGTAACAGCTATCTGTGATTTTTCTTAATGCATGCGTAGAAATACATTACTCATTAATAAATGATAATCTTGCTCCCTAGGGATAGGTTAGATAGTTAGTTTTAGTTTCTTGCTGTGTGTGATTTAGATGCGAGTGAGTTAAGACGAGAGGTAAGAACCTACGCATCACATTGTGACTGCTCCTCATATTCTCTATCAATCTGCATTCTTAGATAGGCACTTGCATATCATACTTAAATTCAAAAAACTAAAATATACACGGTGGACCGGGCCGTAACAGTAACGGGCTAGTTGGGAACGTTTACTGGGGAGAATCCCTAGCTATTGTTACCTGCGAATTTCCAGGAATCAACAGTTTTTGGCTCTAGAAGGAGGGCATCCAGTGCATGGCTGGCCGAGGAAACCCATTTTCTCAATATTATTCCACCAGTGACAGTTCTGAAAGTAGTTTGTTTCCCAATCCAACTCCAGAAGAAAAGGGTAAAGAGCATCTGTATTTTGTCGATAACGAAGTAGTTGATGATTTGAGAAGATTTAATAGGGCTTATGCGAAGAAGATTGGAGGATTACCAATTATTCTTGTCTTACCCAGAAGAGAATATCGGAAGAAAGACCGCCCTATATTGGAAGATGCAATGTTGGTTGAAGATTTTGAAGAACTGGTAGAAACATCCTTACAAGAAGTTGTTCAACCTCTAAATCAGTTGGACCCAGATACACCTTATTGTTCACCTGTTCATACCCTTGTTCATTCACCACCTCACTCTCCCCTTAAAATCATGGCAAATGTAAATGCAAATCAACCACCTAACCCACCAAATCCACCACCTACTTGGAGGGCTAGATCACCATTAAACCTAGCACCTCCTTTGCATGACTTACCTCAGGCTTTTGAGAAAATGTTGCCTAAGTTTGACCCAAGTGAAAAGATTTTGGTAGATGATCATTTGCAAAGCTTTTACTTGGATATAGAAGGACTACGGGCTGAAGAACATGACGATGTAGTCTGCAGATTATTCCCTCATACCTTGAAAGGAGAAACAACCTCATGGTATTTTGCTCTACTTACAAACTCAATCATAGATTGGGATACTTTTGAAAGAA
This sequence comes from Pseudotsuga menziesii, assembly GCA_001517045.1. Lineage (NCBI taxonomy): Eukaryota > Viridiplantae > Streptophyta > Pinopsida > Pinales > Pinaceae > Pseudotsuga > Pseudotsuga menziesii. Next base: position 75,567 of record LPNX011205093.1, read on the forward strand.
TATTTAGAAGTTAATATGCAGTCCAAAAAACTCATGCAGCTATGATGAAAGGGTTATGCGCTTTAAAGAAAGAAAGAAAGGAAAAAGTACACAGTTTCACTTAAAGGTTTGCTGCTTATCTAAAGAATTTTTCTGCAACTGATAAACCATCTGTTAAAGTTCTGAGTGAATACTATACTTCAGCTCTGGGGCTTGAATTGGCCATGTTTTCCAAGATGTCAGTCAAACCTACATTGTCAGAAACTTATGAAGAAGCTGAGAGGGTAGAAGCTGAAAAAGAGAGCATAGAAGATTATCCTGAGCAGTCGAGAGAATTTTTTTTTGGTAAGAAAGCATTGTTACTGACTAAGCCTAAGGATGAGCAATCACATGACTTTGAAGGGATGGTGAAGATAATGCAGAAGCTATCCAACAGAGTGATGGATTTGGAGAAAGTAAAGGAGGCTCATAAAGCATACAAGCCTTACTATAAAAGAAGAGAGGACAAAAATCAATCTAAACCTCCTCCACACGGTCCTGCATCAATGAATTTAACTGAGGTGGGTATGGATAATTTTTGCACCTTTCATCAGCATTCTATTTCTGAAAAAAATTTCCCTCAATGGATCAATTCGATGACATTAGTAATGAATAAGATATTGGACTCTAAACTAACAACAGCTAATAATGAGGAAGAAAAGGGTAATAAATCCACAGAAAAACCAGAGGATGATGCTATGGTTTTATGGGACTGTGTCTCACTTTTTGATACAAAAGACAAAGGTTCTCTGAAACATGAAGATATATCAAAAACAAATGTGACAACAAGAAGTCAAGTTTTGTTAAATACAGACAATTCAATACTTGCAAAGATTAAGAAATTTCAAGAGAATATGAAGAAAAGACAGAAAAACAACACATATGATAAAATACCTGAATTTACCATTACCAGTCAAGATTCGAAACAAGTCAACATGCCTAATAAGCCTATTGAAGACAAAGTTGATAATGTCAAGGAAAATATCAAAGCACCTGAGATGGGGTATGATATTGTGGAGGACATTAAAAGGGCTATGGCAAATATTTTGTTATTTGAAATGTGTAATGTACCTCAACAGAAAGAAAATTTGTTAAAAGCGCTTGAAGTACCAGAGGAATAGCTTCCCACTAACAACCAACCTGTAGAAGAAATTGTTGAAGCAAGTGTGGGAGGTAAGGCTAGGTTTAAAACCCCAACATTCCTCTTGACTTTTAAGATTTTAAACCATAATGTGCACAATTGTTTGGTATACTTAGGGTCAACAGTAAATGTTATGCCACTTTCAGTTTGCAAAAAGATAAATTGACAACCTAAACCCACTACCTAGTAGGTTACTTAGCTAGACAGGACCAATGTGAAAGTAGTCGGGGAAATGGAAGAAGTTCTGATTCGCTTATCTGCCAATGAAAAGATATGTCAATACATTGATATTTTAGTGGTAGACATACCTGATGTTTATGGACTTGTTTTGAATCGAGACTGGTCAGCAAGGTTAAATGGGTATTTCGCATCAGATTGGTCACATCTTTGGTTGCCTCATAAGAGAAGTCCAAATCAGATAAAAATATTAAGAGAGCCCCACATGAAGCACAATGTTACTCAATTGGAAGAAAAGAATGAACCAGTGAATTCTATGTTGGGAAATTATCTAATTGAGCTAGAACCGGGAAACTACCAAGCGGAAGAAGCTAGTAGTACACTAGACACCTAGCCCGATCTCCTTCGATTTTCACGGGCTGATGAGATTGATTGTAAAATAGTAGATGTAGTTTTTGATTCAAGTACAGTAGGATTAGATAATGGGTAGGCCTTTTCAGTCAAGCCTAGCCCCTCAACTTACAAGTTGCCAGATTTACAGGGGGGGCAGAGAACTGACCAGTCAGTGGTTTAGTCCTCAAACTTTATTATTATTTTCTTGATTATCTTGTACATAAATAAACTGATTTGGTTGTTTATTTTTGATTTATTTTATTTCTATTTGTTTTTAGTTAGATTTTGATTGATTTCAATAAAAGAAGCAAACTTTTGGTTGCATGGAGAGCATCAGAATTCTGGTTAACAAAAATCCTTGATTATAAGACTGTGTACTATTGATTTATCTGAAAGAATTTCTTCCAGTTTAGCAGTTTTCCTAAATGGCTATGAACACATTGAATTCCTACTTAATCCTTGTAAAATAAATCAGGATCAAAAGGTCTGGAATACTATTTCGAGGCTCCATCCATCTCACATTTAAAAAAGTCTGAGGGGGTGACAGCAAGGACCCATGGAAAGGAAGCAGGGTAAACGGTATATTATATATAAATGATCCCATGCCAAGAATTGAAAGACAAAAAGGCAAATAAGAGTCAAAAATCTCGTAAGAAAGCAATGTGTATCAAAACAAAGTATTGAACCATTTGAGTACAAAATTGCCAAAGTTCTTCTCCGTCTGTGAGTTGAAAATTAAATACATCTCTCACACAAAGGGACACTATGGATAGAGGAGCCTGAATGAAAAATTCAGAAAGAAAGGCATGCAGGAGGACTCAAAAAGGACAAAAAGGTCCAAAAGCACAAAAGTGCAAAATGGCATGGGAATAAGGAACAAATGAATATTTCTGTTTCCATATGTTACAATCCTGTGGTGTCCAAGCTGGAAGCTACCCGGAGATAGAGGTAAAAAATGAAACTCATATTCCTGGCCTCAAAAGAGTTATCTTTACTTTGAAATCTTGGTTTCCATTTTCCTAAATTGGAATATCATCAATGATTAAAAGTACATACATCTGCCATTTGGGAAATCAGACATCTAGAATAATTCAACATGTTGGTTTTATTGTCAAAACAGTCTGTTGCTCAAAGAAGAAGTTGTCCAGAGATCTGTGTTCACCAAGTAGTCACCAATTGTTGTAGCTGCAACCTTTTTCCCCAAAGTTTTAAAATTTTGGACCCTCCTTTTGATTTTATCTTACCTGGAATTGTTTGGATTCCTGAACTCTGTTTTTCCTCTGTAGAATGATCTAAAACTGCCAATGCTTTTGACTGTGGAACTTAACATTTTTTTTATTTTTGAATGGTTTGGTTTTATCGCTGTCAGAGGTTTGTTGAAGATTGAGTCAGGGTTTTAGTTCTTTGTGCCGCCGCTGCACAACTTTAAAGTCTTTCGAGCACTTAACGTTTTCGATGATTTTTGAACAACGAATCGGGGCATTAGTTCTCTATGTCGCCGATGGCTAGTCTTGTTTTTCGTCGATGCGCTTTTATCTATTTTGTTTTATTTTACTATCGGCATTTTTGTTTTATCACTGTCGGAGCACTAGTCTTCTAAGTCATCGCCGTTTCGGAGGGAAAATGGCAAACGTTTCGATGGATAGATCTTATCTTCATCGATGCCATGGTTTTATTGTTTTAACTTCCTTTTTGACTTTATCGCTATCAGAACAATGTTAAATTTGATCGGAGGGCTAGTCTTTTTTTTTGCCGACACGGCAGTTGCGTTAAACTTTAAACTTGCTGATCCGTAGTCCTTAAAGCTTCTGATTGTCGATGGTTTCATGATTACCGGGACCCGTAGTTGGTTTGACATCCACCATTGCAGCTTTCTAGTAAACTATCCCGTCGATGATTAGTGGTTCCAATATCTGATGCCTGTACGACAGTTTTTTGTGTTTTATTTTGCCGACATTTTATTTTGCCACGGAACCCTTAGTCTGTATGACTTCCATCGTTGCGGCGGCTTAGTGAACTGACCGTTTGACATACAGTTATTCCTTTCACCGATGAATAGTTTATCCGCCTGATACTTAGTATTTTTCTGCTGGTGAGGGTTTTTCCCGCCTTTTTTGTGTGCTTTTACTCTATTTTTTGGGACAGCGGAGTTTCTCCTTGGGTTTTGGTCGAGTCTAGTTTTTCTCTGAGATGAAGAGCGTAGTTTAGGTTTCGTATTGGCAGTTACATTGTTATGATTCATGCTTTCATTGGAGCATTTCGAATTGGTCCAGATGCAGCCTGGATTGAGACAGGGAGCCTATTTTATCGGGCTTGTGTTTTTAGTTTGGACAGTGGATTTAGCAGATTTCAGACCCAGTTTGCAGGATTTCCTTTGCCTTATCTTTTCATGCATTAATATTGTTTATAGTTCATTTTACAGAATGCATGTATTGATACAGTTTGTGTTACTTTGTTAAACGCTAAATAGTCTAAAAATATGATATGTTCATGATAGGATGATTGCTGCAAAGAAGACATGGCTAAAGGACAATGCAGAAGGTAGGCAGCAAGGAAAGAAGAAACTGAAGCTAACGAAGCAGAAATGTTTCTCAAGGAAAAGAAGAGAGTGAAGGTATGGGATCAACAGGATCTCAAAAAGACCAATGGATTACTAAGAAGAATCGATAGCAGTAGAGGCCCAGGCTTGGGAAAAGTTCGTCAGTTACCAAGCTGGTCCCTTTTTATAAAGTGCTCTAAAAACTTAATCTGAAATGTAACGTATTGTATAAATCATGAGAACTCACAAATAGACAAAAGGGTGGTTTTGAACGGTTGGGGGGAGCCCAAAGGTCACCGAGGGGCAGCCCAAGATTTTTGCTTGTAGTATAAGTATAGGAGAGTTAGATAGTGGAAAGAAATTTTTCCCATATAGATTTGTGAGATTATGTTGTAAGAAGAAATATTTCCTTTTCCAGTAATAATTACAAGTTTCCTGTTGGAGAAAGCTTGGTGGAAGATTTCAAATGCTGTACTATGGATTTGTTTAATGTGAACTATTTTGTTTTCATCTTGCATCCATTAACTGTGAGATCGTTCTAACTCTTTGAACCTATGTTCTTGTTATGAATGCACTCTAGTTTATTCTATGAAATTTGCACTGTGAGTAATGAAGGCTTTTCATAAACAATGAGCTATCTTGTTGTTTATATATCTATTAATGTTCATGTGTTTTGAAATAAGTAACAACTATCTGTGATTTTTCTTAATGCATGCACATAAATACATTACTCATTGATAAATGATAATATTTCTCCCCAGGGATAGGTTAAATAGTTAGTTTTAGTTTCTTGTTGTGTGTGATTTAGATGCGAGTGAGTTAAGACGAGAGGTAAGAACCTGTGCATCACATTGTGACTGCTCCTCGTATTCTCTATCAATCTGCATTCTTAGATAGACACTTGCATATCATACTTAAATTAAAAAAACTAAAATATACACGGTGGACCGGGCTGTAACCGGCAAAACCTTGTATTTTGTTACTTGACCTACGGTAGCCGGACCGTAAACCAGACGGATTCCCCATACCAAAAAGTAACGGGCTAGTTGGGAACGTTTACTAGGTAGAATCCCTAGCTATTGTTACCTGCGAATTTCCAGGCATCAACACAAAGTCTATACAAAAATGATATGCAAGAATGAATCTGAAGCTGAACTTTAAACAGATTTATGAAAGACACAGAACAATATTCTTTAATGCCAAGGATATAATCATATAGCTTCTAGAAACTATACTACTATAGACTTTGATAAACTACCCAAGTAGTAACAAACAAAAACTATGTATTAACAAACAATCTAATTGGAGCTATGGTGATAAACTACCCAAGTAATAACAAACAAAAACTATGCATAAAAAAAATTTAACTAGAGTTATGGTCGATGTACATGACTTGATCTTCAACATTTTCTGCTTCATTTTCTTCCCCAAATTCACCATCTCGATCCTTTGAACTCGAAATAACCACAACAAGATGAGGGGGTTGATGGACAGAGCCCTGAAAGACCCCATTGGAAAAATAATATGTGGTTCGAGAGTGTTTATCCACAAGTAGTTCACCATGGATTTCAGAGTAACCGTAATATTATCAATGTTAGTTGAATTGATAGAAATACTACCTTCAACATCATCCAAACGGATATCTAGACAATATAATTGAAACAAAATTTGTTCCACAACTTACTTGGAGTCATCCAATCGACTGCCAATTCTTGGGATGTGGTCTGTGACATGTCACATTGCCTCAATAAATCCCTCCATTTGAGAATTCAAACGACAGATGATTGCGAATGTCCCTTAATTCAGCTCTAACGTCTTTGATTTCCATTGACAATTCTTGAAACCTTGTCTCCAATTCTGCAATAGAATCCATCCTTGTTGAGTAAAAAACCAATTGAAATTCCCATGTCCCAAGCTTTCCAGATTAATGAAATTGGAGATGCCGAACGAGACTTGTGAACTTCCTCCTATAATATGGGATCCACTGGCCCAAATGTCAGTACAATCCAAAGCCAATCCCCCAAGGCATAGGGGAAGGCTTCGTCAGACACATAAACCTACTATACCATTACCTTAAACATTACAGACCAAACACTTGCTTTCTTCTTTGTTGAAAATGCAAATGAAGCTTGAAGGAGGGAGAGGGTGATACATAATTCAAGACTCTGACAGGTACATGCTACCCGTAGGCCTCTTCATATGTATAACCATCATTTTTTTAGTATGATCAGGGAATGGTGGTAGTAGATCATTATGGAGGTATTAACACTCCACTTTGGAAACATCAAATCTATTAATGCAATTCCCCTATTTCTCCACAGCAAGGGACTCGTATATGTTGTAAGGAGACTAGGAAAGCCAATAAGTATTGTGTTAGTCATTAACGAGCATATCCCCTTGGTCCAATTGAACAACTATATTTACATTCATATCAAATATGATGTTGTTACTACGTCGAACATGATGGAATTGGACATTAGAGAATTGATTGAGGAGGCGGTTGATACGGTGCTGCAATATTCCTACTACCTTATCTTCTAAATATTTCCTCCGTCTGGATTGATGGATAATTAAGAGAGAATCACTTATGACAACTAGCGATTTGATGCTCAGAAAAGAAACCAGGGCAAGATGAGGGGGTTTATGGACAGAGCCCTCAAAGCCCCTGTTGGAAACATCATATGTGGTTCGAGAGTCTTTATCCACAAGTAGTTCACCATGGCTTTCAGAGTAACCTTAATATTATCAATGTTAATTGAATTAATAGAAATACTACCTTCAACGTCATCCAAATGGATCTCTGGACAAGAAAATTGAAACAAAAGTTGATGCACAACTTACTTGGATTCATCCAATCGACTGCCAATTCTTGGGATGTGGTATGTGACATGTCGCATTGCCTCAATAAATCCCTCCATATGAGAATTCAAACAACAATTGATTGTGAATGTCCCTCAATTCAGCTCTAATGTCTCTAATTTCCATTGACAATTCTTGAAGCCTTGTCTCCAATTCCGCAATAGAATCCATCTTGTTGAGTAAAAAACCAATTGAAATTCCTATGTCCCAAGCTTGCCAGATTAATGAAAGAGGAGAAACGGAACCAAACTTGTGAACTTCCTCCAGTAATATGGGATCCACTCACCCAAATGTCAGCATAATCCAAAGCCAAACCCCCAAGGCATAGGAGAAGGCTTCGTCAGACACATAAACCCACAATACCATCACCTTAAGCACTGCATACCAAACTCCTGCTTTCTTTTTTGTTGAAAATGCAAATGAAGCTTGAAGGAGGGAGAGAGTGATACATAATTCGAGACCCTGACAAGTACATGCCACCCATAGGCCTCTTCATGTGTATAACCATCATTTTTTTTAGTATGATCAGGGAATGGCGGTAGTAGATCATTATGGAGGGATTAACACTCCACTTTGGAAACATCAAATCTATTAATGTGATTCCCATATTCCTCCACGACAAGGGACACGTATATGTTGTAAATAGACTAGGAAATCCANAGGTATTAACACTCCACTTTGGAAACATCAAATCTATTAATGTGATTCCCATATTCCTCCACGACAAGGGACACGTATATGTTGTAAATAGACTAGGAAATCCAACAAGTATTGTGTTGGTCATTAATGAGCATATCCCCTTGGACCAATTGAATAACTATATTTGCATTCATATCAGCTATGATGTTGTTACTCCATCGAACATGATACAATTGAACATTAGAGAATTGACTGAGGAGGAGGTTGATACGGTGTTGCAATCTTCCTACTACCTTATCTTCTAAATATTTCGTCTGTGTGGATTGATGGATAATTAAGAGAGAATCACTTATGACAACTAGCGATTTGATACTAAAAAAAGAAACAGTTTTTAAGCCTTTATAAAGAGCATATCGTTAGCTTGATTATTAGTGGATTTTCCTAGCCCCATTCAAAAGTTGCTACTAAAAGTCCACCCGAATTTTATAGTATCCCCCGCTCCTACGTCCCCTTATAAAAACGATTATATTAACACAAATATTATATATATATATATATATATATATATATATATATATATAAAACAAAAAAGGGAATTTACATATAGAGAAACAAACATATATAGCTCAACTTTAGAATCTTGACTGAAAGTCCATAGGGTAAGAAAGCTTCCTGTATGTCTATCAAAGTTCTACTGCCTATTTTCATGGAAGAAATTATGCGTTTATTAGAGTATATCTTTACGAATTGATAGCAAAGGATTCTACACAAAAACATCTACACTATAAGCAAAAAAAAGAGACTCGAGACTTCATTCCTAATGGCGACCCTAGTACACTTTCGACTATGAGTTGTCCCCTTTTTCCATGGATGCACAATTATCATTATGATTCTAGGCATCCAGCCTTCCCTCGATTATCTCTATTGCTTCCTAAACCACTGCAATCTCCTCTTGAGTTTGAGTGATCCTTTTCTCATTCCTCTCATTTCCAATTGAAGTAACTTCCATTATCAGTCTCTTCATTTCAAGCATAGAATTATTCATGCCTTCAAAATTGGCAAGTTGGTTGTTTTTCATGCACTACATCTCCTTGCGAATTTCTTCTATTTCTCTTGTCTGAACCTGCATGTTCATTTCCACATCCTCCATCCTCGTATCCAACTTGATTATGTCTAGACATGTCTTCCTATTCTCTTCTAATGCCTCCTTTGTTATCTCAAAGGTGTTGCACACACCGTTCTTGGTGTCCAGGGAGACGCATTTGGTTTCCCGAGTTTCATTCAGTATCTCATCCTTTCTGCTGGTCTAAAAAGAGAGACGCCTTGAAAAATCAGGTGAGAAATTAGGAAAGAATCACCGATGTGATTGTTCAACAGTTTCACAAAATTATGAATTTTATTGTTGGGCCCCATCACATCTTGTTGCAGCCGTGAAAAGATCCGCAACGCTAATGGTCAGGGACCCATTTTTTGTTGACCAAAGAAGAAGTCGAGGCCATTACATTAGATCTTCCTAAAGAATGTCAGGTTCCTATCGTAGATGACATAATAACTACCCAAGATGCGCCGCGATAGAATGATCCACAAACACAAAATGATGGTGAGCAGGGGGGAGACTCATCGCCAGATATGGAAGATCCTACCCTTCCCCCCAATATAGTTCAAGTACAACCCCTACAAACCAATGGGTAGGAGAGAAGAGGAAATAGGTTGAGGCAGAGCAGGTCGAGATACGATGAAAGAAAAGAAAGGTTGACAAAACAACAAATACTGTCAACCTTGAGGGTGAAAATTCTACCCTTCTAACTGAAGCCATTCGAGGAAATTTGGATGAAAAATGGACCTCCTAAGGAAAATAATAAAAAATGCCATGTAGCCAATTTTTTTATACTATCTCACTTTTATCGGAGCTGCCCAGAGTTATTTCACTTTTATCAAAGCTACCTTAAACATACATTTTATATTAAAATCAATTTATGAGGATGAAGTTTGATGGAGTGTTTTCACCCAAAATAAGGAAATAAAATTGAATACACAATTCCATCTTAGAAGTTATTTGAGTTTTATGGTGTATAATATTATTATTATAATATAATAATATTAAATATTAATATTAGTAATGATATTAGTTAAAAGTTATTAGACTCAACTTTTGACAATTATTATAAAATGTTAATTATAATATAATATTATTATATATTAGTTAAAAGTGTTTAAACATTATTATGAAATATTAGATCATATTAATTATTATTACTATTATATATTATATATTGTTTACATATCACCTAAAATATGATATATTAGTTATGTTGTTAGTTATTATAATAAATTAAATACATAATATTAGTTAAAAGTTATTAAACCCAACTTTTGGCGGTTATTATAAAATATTAATTATAATATAATATGATAATATGATAATATTATATTTTAGCTTTAATATTAATTACTATTACTATTATATATTATTTATTAGTCACATATTACCTAAAATATGGAGTTTTTTAGGGTTATTATAATAATATTAATTATAATATATTAGTTATAATATTAATTACTATTATTATATATTATATAGTGGTCATGTATTACCTAAAACGTGGATGTGTATTTTACTAAGTAATATTTTTAGACCCAGTTAAAGTTATTCGACCTAGTAATATTTTTAGATCGAGTTAAAATTATTTGACCCATTAATATTTTTGGACCGAGTAATGTTTTTTAACTGAGTTAAAGGTATTGGACTGAGTAATATTATTGTATATTAGTTATGATATTAATTATTTTTACTATTATATATTACAAATGCGAGAAGTATTACCTAAAACCGGTTAGCATATTAATTTCATTTTCAATATCCAATATAATTTGGGCAGCTTTGGCAGCCCGTAGACAAATTATATTATTAAAATAATTCACCTATCCCCAAATTATATTAAAAATTGTTTAACACTGATACGGTATTTCAAATTTAAAGCAATTTCATTGGCTAACACATGATAACATCAAATTTGAATTAGGGTTGAAAGGCCCATTTTGAGTTGAAATTTCCTCTAATGAATGGCAGAAGTTGCACAACAGAGCTTGAAGAAAATAAATGAGCGACAGACATAGCTCACAGGAAGTATCACAGATCTACTAATGGTGGTCTGTAAAGTTGTAAAGGAAACACGAGTCGTAGTTGATTATACACCACAAGTGACAGAGTCATAAGACTTACCGGGCACGTTAGAAGAGCGACCAAGTGATGAACCACTTCCGATTCTGCCGATAAGGACTCAAATAGTGGGTGAAGAACTCGACATGGGCATGGCAGAATTGAATGTTATAGCTAAGAACTTGGGCCACGTGACCACTGATTTCTGGCAGATGTCGTTATATGAAGTGTATGCAATACATAATTCCTCGGTTGTGGAAATGAAGGTAAGAGAAGGTGCGTTGATTAAACAAACAAAAGTAGCAAATAGATTGTTACGAAGTTGAAGAAAATAGTCAAGGAGGTAGAGCATAAAACTAAGACTTGGGTCAGGGGTGGTGGGTGTGGGGGGGATCTTACTGGATCTCGAAGGACAAACAGAAAAAACCTTCGCTTGGGGGCTAGGCCACAAGATGAATAATGAAGCTGAGTGGATGGCTCTCTTGCAGGGCCTAGAATTCTTAGACACAATAGCTATCTCCAGGATAGCAGTCTTTGGAGACTCAAGGCAAGTCATATACAAAATGATCAACGGATATTCCACAGGACCCATCAACTACAGAAGGCTGCACAACAGAATCAGCCCCCTCCTCTCGAGTAGAGTTGAATTTTTCCACATTCTTCGAGCAAACAATGCTCTCATGGACGCATTGGCTAATCTAGGCATGCGAGGAGAGAGAAGTTTGTATAGATAAGAGAAGAAGCTCTAGAACATAGTCTGCAGGTCAGTACGTAGACACAAAGGTGCCATATATTTCTCATTCCAGATGAAGAGTGCCTTTGTGGTTTTTTCTGAATGGGTTTCCACGTTAAATACTATGTCATTGAGTAGATGATGAATGTATTTATGTCACATGAATGTATATGAATGTGTATGATGAATGTGCTTAAGTCACAGGAATATATATTGTGATTAAGTGCTTATGCATTTGCTTATGAATGAGTTCTCTTGTGCACAAGTCACATTATTGATAGATAACATGTGTGTTAAGTTTCTATTGTTGTTATAATCTCTGTGACGGATAAGTTAAGTAGTGTCTTATCTGCGCACAATAAGGTTAAGCAATAAACCCACCATCTTTGGTCGAGCGGATTGGTAAGGTTCCAAGAGAGAAGAAATCCCCACCCAACTATGGAAACATAGTTTTGGCAGTTAGCCATAAGAGATATCTCGAGTGAGACTGCATCTGCATTGCAGGTGCTGTCCACTGAGCCTTACTCTGTCGGGACGATATCTTGGGCTTTGTTGTGTGCAACAGAAGGTCCGAACCTGGGTCGAAGGGGAGAAACACCAACATAGACTAAGAGTTGCGAGGCTTGAGAGGAGATGTCCTTCAACAATACCAGAGTCACTGCAATCCCATGCCCTTCTCGGCATGATCAAACCTATAAATTCGATTCCCATCACCCTTTCTATCGGCGTATGCGAGAGTGAGTCTCGAGAACAACCAAATCCTGCAAGAAATGAATGCCCTAGCTGGGAGTGTCTTCTCAAATGGGTGGGGATTAAAGACCAGCTAAGAGCACAACTAGCCACTTTCCCACTAGAAAAATCTCCCAAAAAACATGTCCATTCGCTGGAAAACGCAAGAGGTTGTCATGGAACTTTTATGGCTCCCCTTTCCTCTATTTGTCTTGAACCTTAGGTCGAAGGGGGAAAAGAGCTTGAGGCCCATGGCGTCCTTTGGAAGAGTCCATTCTCTAATAAGGATACCATTTCAGAAAAGGGGGTTGGTTGTCCAAAGCGATATAACCTGGCTTTAGCTTAGCTCCTAAATTTTCCATATCATCTGCTTCCTTGCAGTTGTGCCTTAGAATATGGAAAAATTGCACTTTAGATAAGTCTAGAATGCAAGATATTATTCGTTTTTGCACTCTGTTTGCCTCTGTTACTTGCCCTCCTTGAAATTTCTTCATTTTTTCAATGACTATTTTTGAATCTCCAAACATGGGATAGGAGTTGTAACCGAGGGAGGCTAATAGTTCAACTGTTTGTAATAAGGCCATCCACTCCGCTTGATTATTTGTTTTTTATTCCCAAACCCCAAGCAAACTGAAATAACTTATTTCCTCCGAGATAAAAAATGACCCCACCCTCACTTGTCACCTCTGAACACAAATATATTATATATATAATGTTTTCATAATAATTTCAAAAATAAAAATAAAATTGTATACTATTATTTTAATATATATTGTAAAATAAATAGTGTAGGACTTCTACAAGTTAAATTAAAAATACATTGTCATAATGTATCATTTCCCATAGATTATATATATATAATTGATTTAAGATTCGTGAATCTTTTTCCATTATTAATATGCATATATTTAAAAGTCGCGAGTCTTTATCCATTAATAATATATGTATAGACAATGTTAACACAAAAAAAAATTATATAAAGTTTCATAAAGATGTTAAGGATGATTTAAAAATTAAAAAATGTCATGATGTGTGATATTTTGTTTCTAATGATAACTTGAGCTTAATTTACACTCAAAAGGACATGTGCTTTTCCATAAACGGGATACATTACATGATTGAAATTTGATGTTAAATAAAATAAAATAATAAATTTAAAAATAGGATTCATAAATTTATAACTTCATAATCTAGAATCCAAATATAATTTGGATATAATTTTTCAAGTCATACAAAATTTATGAATTTTTAATGTTTTTATTGTTTTTTAATTTTGATATAATTTTTTAAGTCATACAAAATTTATTGTTTTTTACTATTTTTATTGTTTTTTAATTTATGTGTACACAAATTAATCACGTGTCAATTTTAATTTTACAAAATTAATAAAATGTTAGACCTTTAATATAAAAGCGTGATGATTGCTTTTTGATATTTTTTAATTTATGTGTACACAAATTAATACTTGTCATAGCTTTACAAGAATTAATAAAATGTGTTTATTATTATTATTATTATTCATAAATATTGATGAGAATTAATAAAATGTGTTTATTATTATTATTATTCATAAATATTGATGATTGTTTTTAAAAGTTCAATAGAATAATAAAATAAAGAATTAAAACTATATATTTGATATAAATATAAATAAAAAAAGATTATATCCATTATAGTTAAATAAAATAAAATGAATTAAAATTAGTCTATAAAAATAAATGAATTGAAATTAATTAGTTTATATTTATAATCGAAATCAAAATTAAATATTGTATATATTTAATCAATCATATTTGTAAAATGAATATTGAAAAACGTCTTATCTCACCCAATGGTGCTTAATATCAAGTAAAATCGATATATAACATTATAAAATTATTAGGAGCTCTTTGGTGGTTGGTGGGGTTGGTTGGAGGAACCTCTACTTAGCACTAAGGACTGTTCTCTTGAGGTATGTGGCACTTTTGGTCTTAGGACTAAAGTTATTTCGTACTTAGCATTGGAGTTAATCCCAAACTTGGTGTAAGGGATCATAATGGATCATGATCAAGCTTCACATGTACCTATTACGACCCCCCATTACACCCCCTAGGGAGGGAGTCGAAAAGGAAGGTATTTTGGGTTGGATGTTGATCACCATTGTAGCTTATCGAGCTTAATCACAAGCTTCTAACCAGGTTGATGGCCACTACATAATGACATGTGCTCGAATTTCCTCCTTGAGGCCACCTATGAAGCATTCCAAAAACATAAAAAATAAAGAGGCATTTGTGTAGATTGTCAATTGCTCAAACATTGTAATATAGTCCAAAACTATGCCACTCTGACCTAATTTGATCAACCTACCCAAGTAGTGAGTGTCATGTTAAAAACAATCATGGAGGATATTCACGAATTGGCTCCAATAGGCATAACGACGATAATATTTATAGTACCATTTTTGAAATTGTCAATGTTATGAGTTTAATTATAAAACCCCAATTTAACTTTTGGAAACCATGCTTAATGCCATGGAGAGAAAAATAGTGTTCCATTTGGGTAACCCGACCCAATCTGAGCCATCAAATTTGTACATATTGATCTTTCGGAATTGGTGCCATGAATTTTTGTCCTCAAATGGTAGAGGCTAGGTTTATGGAAAGAGAGTGTGAGTCCTATTCTTCATTAACAAACACTTCATTGGTTGGATCCTCTATTGTAGGTGCTAACTGTAATGCCCAACATTTTATTATTATTATTATTAACACTCCCTTATTAATTTGACATGCAGTATTTTATTTTCTTATTACTTGCTAGATTCAGCTTGACTGCGTAATCTTTAGTTACAACATGATGGAATTGAGATTATGATGTTAGTATGCTTACGTTCTCACTAGCATAATGATGTTGCTTTGTTTATGTGGGGTGATGTGGGTATGATGTCGTGATAATTATCATATTCCTTTCTTTTAAGATGATATCATATGTTTAAATGTTTTCATTGATAAAATGTGAAATATATGATGTGGTACGTGGATACCAACCCATGATGTGATCGATTTAATGATGTTATGTAACAAAATGAAAGGATGTTGATGATATGGATCAGTTGATTGATCGAATAGAGAAATTTGTTAGAAATGTATGGTTTCAAAATACTAATATACAAGACACAGGGGCTATGAGATGGCTAGATACTTGATATGATATGAGGAATAAGTGTGTGTTAAGAAATAAATCTTAGCAACCGACTGGATAAACCACCCTGTCGATCAACTCTGATCATGATGGCCCTAGGAAATCGACAGACTTCCTAGCCCCCGAGCCCACAAACCAATAATTCCAATAACAACTCCCTTGTTTTGTTCCCCCCGACCAAAGTTTTCCCCTTCCTCTTTTCAGATTTTTCCCCTTCCCCTTTTTAGAGTTTTCCCCTTCCTCTTTTCAACAAGGTTTTCCCCTTCCCTTTCAAATTTCTTTCCCCCCAAAACCCCCCATCCAAAAAAAAACCCCCAACCACTCCCTCCAACCTTTCCTATATACCCATCTTCCTTATGCTTCCTTCAGCCTTACTCCACTGCTTTCCCTTTATCTCCTCGAGATCCAAACCCATTAATCCTCTTTCCTCCATTCAAGATAATTTAATATTTAATAAGTTTATCATATCTTATTTTCTCTCAGTTAGTTCAAATAATACTGTTTATTAATTAGTTCTGTCCAACTGACTTCAATTATTTACTACTTCTTATGATTTACTACTACTGGGGTAATTTATGAGGCTTATCTTCTTAATTGATGGATGTTCCTACCACTGATAATTTAAAGGTTTGAGGATAAAATAATAATAAATAAGCATGACCTAACGAAGATTCCCTTGTCTTGGTTACTTAATCAAAATCAAATTTGACAAGGATGTTTTGATTTCCAATTTGTTTAATATTCATACAATATTAATATTTTTTTTTTGACTAGGGGAATCGACAACTGGGGTCGGGCTAGTACTTGCATGACACGGGATCCAATCCCGCTACCACTATAAACCTAGGTGTAACCACAGCACCCGAACCATGGCACACAGGACAATTTGGGGGGGATTTGAACACGAGACCTTCCATTTACAAACAATTCCATTTACCACTTGCTCTGCCCCCCCACGGGCCACACAATATTAATATAATATTATTTGATTTGGACAATTCAATCCCAATTTGTTTAAAATAATACTATTGTTCCTACCTATCCAAGGAGAAAAAATAATCTAGATATTTAAATAATTAATTTGACTAGCATTAAGAAATTACTTATTTCACAACAATTTAAAAAATAACAATAATTAGAACGATATTAATAATCACAATCATAATGATTGAATAACTAGTAATTATAATAATAATCATTCGATACTTGTTTGTTTAGTTTTTAAGTGACAATTTCCAACCTAGTACTTTTACATTTATAGACAAGTATCCTTAAGGGTAAAACTAATTGTAATTAATAACTCAATAGTACAATTCTATTGTCGAATATGGAACAATGTTCATGCTGACTTACGGTAATTTCTGATAATAATTTCAACTGACGACACTTACTAAATTATTTATTACAGTGCTCATATGCGATTTAAGGAACACTAAATGACTAGTTAATACCTACCTTACAAATCTTAACTTCCATTACCAATGTATAATAACTTACTATTTTGTAACAATTTACACAATTATTTAACCTTGTGAGCACTTGTATAACAATACTAGTGTATATATGCAAAGTTTGCATGCGTGGCCAATGCATGCACATATCACTTATATACTATAGGTAACATATTCTTCCTATGCATATATGCTATTTAATAATAATAATGCAGTTGTAATAGTCATAGATACTTTAACATAATCATTTTATCAATGTGAGTTATCTAATGGTTTAAATAATCAGATTCAACATCAATATACCTAGATTTATAGTAATCAATTAATTCAGGGGAGGGAAACCTACTACCACTACATACTGTCATTGAACCCCAAATCCACCACAATACTGGCTAACACATCCACCCATCTTATCCTACTTACGCATCCTCCCTATCCTTCCTCTGCTAGTACAGATGTGGTGTCGGCTTCACCAACCCGAACCTATATAGAAACTGAGAGCGTTGCTGTCAGCTAAACAACAGACCCAACCCATCCTAGAAGGCATATGCCCATTGTTATCACACATCTAGGGGGGCATGACTCAATACAACCCTCCCACGACCTCAGGTATCCCATAGGGTGGGAAATACATCCATCCCTCTCAACATACCGGGTTTATACCCTGTCAAAATCACACCATGTTGTTATTGAGATTATCGGTTTGTGTCATCGTATTATATTGTTGATTGCTAAGATTTATTGGAATCTAAGTTGGAAAAGTTCTATATGATTAATGGAGGCCAACTACTAGTACCATGTATTCTTCTTGTCACTTATTGATTTATCATATTCTAAATCATGTGAAAATATATACAAAAGGAAATCCTATTATTTGATATAAGAATTTTTTTTTCATGTATGTTGAAAATGACACGAATATGAAAATACAAATACTTGAATAGACTAGGAGAAATAAGTTAACAAAACTTATACTTTCATTAAAATTTATTGAACTAACTCAGAATGAGCTTGATTCATAGGAGGTTAGAATAGAATGGACTTAGTGCTCTGGTGCAAACGAGGGCACTACACATGGTATAAATTGAATTGATATTGAATTGATCAATGTATTTGGAACCATGGCTATGGTAAGCCCTATGTTTTCCATGGGTACTAAATATTCATTATGGATTTGTAATGGACAATCAGTTTAGTTTAATGGCAGCATAATAGTAATAATACTAATATCAATTACTATTTATCGTAATTAATAACATTACTACTAATAATAATAACTAATAATAATAATAATTAATATTATTATTATTATTAATTGATTGCAATTAATAACTTCAACATTTATCTGTTTAATTGCTAAGTACCCTAGTACTAATCTAGTACACTTTTCTTAACACACACTTATTCCTCATATCATATCAAGTATCTGACCATCTCATAGCCCCTGTGTCCTGCATATTAGTATTTTGAAACCATACATTTCTAAGAAATTTCTCAATTCAATCAATCAACTGATCCATATCATCAACATCCTTTCATTTCGTTACATAACATCATTAAATCGATCACATCATGGGTTGGTATCCACGTACCACATCATATATTTCACATGTTATCAATGAAAAAATTTAGCCATATGATATCATCTTAAAATAAAGGAATCCAATAATTATCACAACATCATACCCACATAAACATAGCAACATCATAATAATAGTGAGAACATAAACATACTAACATCATAATCTCAGTTCCATCATGTTGTAACTAAAGATTACTTAGTCGACCTAAGTCTAGTAGGTAATAAGAAAATAAAATATTGCATGTCCAATTAATAAGGGAGTGTTAATAAAAAAGATGTTGGGCATTACACTAACCCCACATTTTTAGCAATAGCATCAATCACTTGCTACTGGTTAGCCATATTGCAGGTGATCTAGTTAACTATTTGCTACAATTCTTGACTGCTTTAGTGTCTATAGGGGGATCCTTGGTCAAGTCCTTCATGTTTTTATCATTATGGGCGTGTACCACGTGACCACTTATGATCAGAAAAGGAGTAACATCAACTTATCTCAAAATGACTAGGGGATAAATATAAGTATTTTGAGATATATCACCAAATGAGGTTTTAGGCGGGGCACCCAAAAATTCTTGTTAGAGATCTATACCAAAATGATCGACATGATGCAAGGATTATTTTGAGATAGGTCTCCAACAATGGTGTCAAGGGATCCTAACCTTTATTTTTTATTTTATTTTTACGCTGAGGGTAGTATTACTCCCTATGGAATATTACTACAACGATAGAATTTCTAATCCTCTTAGATGTAAATATGTAAAAATTTCATTGTTTGGTCCCATATAATAGGTTTATTGTACCGATATAATGTCCAAATTCCATTTGACTACCAAGATGTAGGAATTCCATTGACTAGTGACAAGGGTTAGGGTTTTCAAGGTCTTGAGGACAAAGGATTTCCATGTGTTATAGCTCTTTTATTGTTAGAAACAATACCGTAGAGCAATAACAAATATATAGTTAAATCATTAAACAAGATGCAAAAACACATTTAACACATTACAGAGAGACACAGATATAACGTGGTTCACCCAAGAGATGGGCTGTGTCCACACAGAAATTTCCAGTCCTTTTATTAGCGTCCAGAAAGATGAAGGGATACAACCTGCAACAAATCTGCTACACTTCCTCTTCACACTCTCACAGTCTCTCTCACACAATCACAGAGACTATTTATAATACAATACAATACAATACCATACCATACACAATAGTATTACAATTATTTTCTTTTATAGTGAAAATACCATGGGAAAATACTATGGTTAACCCAATACCATGGGTCCACAAAACTGTTGGCCAACAAACATCCCAAAAACATTTCTCGGGGGATTCGCCCCCGAACCCCAATGCACAATAAACCTGGGGTACAAACGTGACTAAATAACATCTATGAATCTGAAAGATCAGGCTCCACAACCAACATTTATATACTTGTAGGGTCCCATAGTAGTACTCAAACCAATCTCTCATGGTGATAAATAAGGAGGCTCAATTGTATCCTCATATGTACTACCCATCTTCCTCTGTACGAGAGAGTAATCTTTTTGAGTGTTATGATCATTGTTGCTATAGAAACAATGCGATCGATTGTATTATATACAACTAGTTTCATGTTTCCTAAGGGAATTCCAATATACTCGAGGGTATGTGGAAGTGAGATCATGTATTAGGTGATGTTTAATGCACTACTACTTAAAGTGGTATCGATAGAGGTGACAACATTGTCCAACAAATGTGATTGTACTCTCTACCTGTATGCCTCCCCAGTTGCAGGTTTACCCAATGAATGGCAGAGCTATGTGTTATTTAAAGTTGTCAAAATGCACGTCTAGCCTAAGAAATATGAAAAAATTATGGAGTTGTGTTGGATTAGGAAAGTTCTATTGTATCACTTATGGTGTTTTTAACCATTTAATTTAACCATTTGCAAAATAAACAAAGGTAAATGATGCAAATACTAGAAATTATAATGCATATTTACTTAATCAAAGGAAATAGATAAGAAATATGAGGTATAATGAACTCTTGTATTTTTGAAATCAACTTAGGAAACAATGTTCACTCACCTCTTAAGGTTGAGTGACCTTTCTCTTGAGTAGAACTCCAATACAACAATTCTTGACAAGAAATCCATATCCTCTAAACTCCTTAAATAGGATTTCAAATAGACAAAGCCCTAACTACTTTGTGGGCATTAATTAACACATAGACCCTTTTTACATTAATTATCCATTACTAATTACTTGGCCTTATTCAAAGGATTCGGTTACATACATTATTTGACTAACTCCTATGTAGTCTAATGTAAGGTGGTTTAGGGTATGACCTTAACGGTACGTATGTCCTTTCGATTGGATAGTGGGATAAAAAATCTAAAATTAGGTTTTGGGATTACAAATCCCTATATTCCCATGAAAAAAGTTGTGGATTCTAGTCTTGTGGTGTTCCTTTTCATGAGTTATGGATTCCCATGATTCTAGGGTTCCAAATGTTTGTGTTTTTCCTTCCCCCAATCCAAGGGTTGAGTCTTTAGCGATTGAAGGTGGTGAACAACTTGAAAAAGGGATTATTTTCATTGAGGATCCTATGGTGGGTGGAGGATATACTTAGAAGGGATGAAAACAATGCATTAAAATGTGTGCTTCACGAATTGACTTTGTATTGGGTGAGGAAGTCTAGATGCATGAAGTTGTGTATTTGGTAGAAAAGGCCCTTGTCAATAGGATTCTTGGTCGACGATTTGGAAATATGGGTATTCAAGAGTGGATCATGGTTTCTTCGAGTCCCCTATTAGGTTTATACCCATTCTTGATAAGTTATTGCATGTAATACCCCATATTTAACCCTAGATTGTAAATGTGTATGTAATGATCAAATGGTTAGAAGCCATACATATATGTTCTAGGAAAAGAACCAATATAGCATAATCATAATACAAAAATCATGATCATTGGAAATCAAGAAGGACTAAAAAGAAGTGGAGGGATATGATTCAACAAGTGGGGGAAGTGAAAGGGAGCTTATATGAGGCTTAAAGGGGATAGGGAGTAACCTTAGCCAATGTTTTGACCTTTATTAAACCCCCTTGATCATTAAATACTTGATAAATAACCTTTATTATATATGATCCTAATCTTGGGTTGAGAATAAGACATGGGATCCACATGAGGACCAAATAGGGAGCTATTAACATAAAACTATAGTGTTTGGAAGGGGAGCATGGAAACTTATTTTTTTTTGTACTAATTGCGGTGGAGGAAAGAAAATAAAGGAAGAAAATTATTCCCTAAAATGTAGAGGGTCACTTTATGCAGCCTTGTACTGGTGCCAATGGAAACGTGTGATAATGATTAGCATGTTATGTAGAGAGGAAAACTTGGCCCATTACTAAGAATTCATCGAATCCCAACAATGAGATTCCATATCAACCTATGTTGAAGCACTATAAAGGAATTGGAATAACACAAGGGACTATTTGTAAAGAATGCAATTCCATTCCTAGTGTAGTGCATGTTGAGGGGATGAGTGTTGATTAATTGAGATAGTTGTAGAGGGGATTTCTTGCACATGATAATTTTTATGGTTGTGGGATGAGAAAGAGGACGTAGAGGTAGACCATAGGAAATTCACTTGTGAATTCATAGCAACAAATCAAGGGTGGTCTTTGTCATAGAAATATTAAATTTGACAAATACCCTAAGGATAGGAGGAATGTCCTTCATTTGTATACATTTGGAGGATTGATTTTATCATAAACATAAGTACTCTATTGCACCATGAAATGTTGTATTAATATGTTTTACTCTCTATAGTTATTATTGTCTATTTACTCAACTCTGCATTTAGGGCTTAATTAGCATATTCACAATTGAAATTAGTATAAAGTTGCATATGTTAAGGTTGGATTTAAATGTTAAAGGTTTGTGTAGCTTTGTTTTCCACTGCTTCTACAACTAGCTAGATAATTCTATGTAAGTATTACAGGTCTAAAATTATAATGTTTATGATATACATTGTGGGCTTAACAATGCACAATGGCTATTGGGTACATTACAAATTGGTATTAGAGAACCTAGTTACAACATCGAGATGGTATGGGCTATAAGTTAGATCGTACATGGAAATTTTACAATACAGTGACAAGTTTTTTACATAATTTATCTATGAGAATAAATTAGGAAAAATGCAATTTATAGGCCATCTATTTGATAAAATTCCAATGAAAAGATTTGCATAAGCTTATACTAATTTAAATATCCTAAATAGTGTTTTTGATAGAGAGGAAATTAGAGCATTGAAACACTATTGGTATATTATAATATTTATAAATTCAAATTTTGGGAAAATGAGCAAGTTAATGAAATGCATAGTTTAGATGGTCACTATTGGAATTGAATTTTCCAACATTGAAATTCAAATTTATTAAAATTCCCCATTTATAATGATATAATAATGAACTAGTCGATAATAGAATAAAAAATTCCATGAGGGGAATGCGTAGAAAGTTGAGGTGGAGAATTCATGCCTCTAGAATCCATGGTAGACTTTGTGCTGGGTGAAAATCACACATATAGGTGGGGTCCATGCAATAGAAGGTAAATATTTGGTGGGGCCCATAAGGTGCTAAGTTGTAATTTTGGATCCATGAGGAGTGGTTTTATGAAATCATGTTCCAAGATCTGAAATGGATAATAGAATGCAATTTGGTAGGCATTTTTTGAATTCTAGAGGGGAAATGCATTAGTAAACACCAACTAGTTCAACCTTTTAAATTGATGGATGTGCACCACATGCTTGGTGGAATTCCATATTATAGTATTTACTGAGACATTTTCCCTCTAGATTTCAAAAATACCACGACCAAATTTCATTCTATTATCCATTTCAGATCTCAGAATTTATGAAAGGTGGTTTCCAAGAGGTGAATTCGAAGTTTAAAAAGGATTTCTTAGTGGTATTGGAAATCACCTATTAAGCTTCAAAATGTCTTTAACCTCCACAAGTTTTAGTGGTTTTTAATTTTAGAGGCAAAGGTGTATGTCAAACGTCAATAAGGTTTATGAATTTCTTATTAGTTTAAATATTTTTTTTCCATTTTTTGTCTATCTGAAGGATAATAGTTTTCACCAAAAAATTCCATCTAGAAGAATTATAGAAAGTACAAAGTTGATAATTCAATATTGATGTAGAAAACGATTGGAGCATTGGATCACAAATATGAAAGTTTCCAATTACTCCTAATTATATGTGTTATATGTGCCCAATACATATAAAAAAAATTGGTCTTTCTATATTTTCTTCTATAAGTGGACAGGGTATGTATTCATGCTCGATTACACTAATAGGAAGAATGGGAAGAAATAGGGAAAAATGGTAATTTCAAATGGCTATAATTTTTTTTTCATGGCTTAGATTTGAGCATAAGCATAGTCACTAGAAAGATGATGCATAATAAAATATAATAGAAGTCTCTGATTTTAAAATTGTGCTCCGGGTTGTTTCATTTAAAAAGCATAATAGGACTTGTAGGATTGAATAAACAAGGAATTTGTCATCATGTGTGAACCCCAAATTATCTTCAGTTTGGAGAAATAGGTTTACGGTGATATAAGAGAATACTGGATGAAAAAATTATTAAGTATGATTATATATAATTCATGATGGTTCTTTCACAATAAAGTGGGGGTGTGATTGGGGAAGCATAAAATTGTAAAATTGCATGTTAGCTAGAAATGTGAAGGATTAAATGATGATGGTTGAGTGCTTGGTAATATGATAGTACTATTGATGAGTAGGAACAATCAAGGTTAATCATGAAGGAATAAAAGAGACAAATAATGGTTTTTGGTCTCTTGAATAAGAATTCATGTAGGGTATTTATTGTGACCAGTTTATGAAATTTGGATTACAGAGAGAAGCCATGAGCAATCTTGGTTATTAGAGCTGGTTATTATATTCCACAAGAGAATATTCAACAAAGGTATGGAAGTCACTAACCTATAAATAAGATATGCAATGACCATAAATATTGGGATTGGTTATTGCTTATAACCAGGTTACCGTGATATGTATAAGAGGTCTAAAGTATGATATCATGCATAAACAACATCCTTAAGCATAAAAGAGGATGTAAGTCCTTAATCTTTTTGATAGGAAATTGCAATAATCGGTAAGGGAGAGCATGATTGCATGAAGTAAAAGTTGATTCATGTGATGATTAAATCATCCTCATGGGAAGATTATATTTATGTCTGCAAGAGACATAGGATATGGAACAACAAATTATGTGTAAATAATGGAAAAGAAGTGATGAACTTATACTCACATGGAAGATGATAATGGAAGAATGAGTCATTGCAATGTGAATTATCTTGATATTTATAATTATGGTGAATAATTTTCATGGAGAGGAAAATAAAATTACAAAATCGAATGGATCCTAAAGACATCTAGAGACATCAAAGGGAATGAGATGTCATAGGATAAATGTTCAAAGTGTTGGAAGATATTGCAAGTATTGAGGAAACGATTCCAATAATAAATGTGAATTGTTGGTGAAGAATATTAAGTGCATTCTAGGTATAAAAATGAGTGCTAATTCCAAGCAAAGCATAACCATTGTGGTTACTTCTAGATGCGAAGCATAAGAAAGAATACAAAGTTAATATAATATCAATCATTGCTATTTGCTTCAAGAAAGATGGACTTTGGAAAGTAATCCATATGAAGCTAGAATGTTATAGTTTGTATTAGAATTTTAATGGTTATACAAGATCTAAAAACATTTAGCATCATAACATCATAACCATAAGCAAAGGATCACTAAAATAAAGACAAGCACAACCACACAAAAGAACACAAATATTTGTCCTGGGAAACCCTCATGGGGAAGAAAACCTAGAAAAACTTCCTCTATATAGAATTCAACCAAGTATAGTATAAAAACCCAATAACAAGAATAAAAAATCCTCTTCCACAGTACTCTCTCTCTCTCTCTCTCTCTCTCTCTCTCTCTCNGTGAGTGACTCAAATAACTAACTAGGTTGGCCAAGTTCTCTAATGAGTGTCGGCTTACCAAGGAAGAATCAAAATAACATTTATGAAATACTTTTGTGGGTACTATTTCCTTGACTTACAACAAAAATTTTACCTCATGAATTTTACATGACCAATTTCATCAAGGACATCTCCGGATGGAAGAATAACATCTCTGAAGGAGAAATACAATAAAAGTACAATAGAATATCTTCTGAAGTTACATTTATTTAACACCCCCTCTTAACTAAGAAGGTATTCTTCATCAGCAGCAAGCACTACCACAACTGTACATCTGATTGGTGAGTCTGTATATGCCATAGGAAGTTTTGGAACAACATCATTCTCCTTCATAATCAATATGGAACTACATCATTATCAGTATGTGAATACTAAGGCATCCTCATCTGCAACTTCAGTATGTGAAAACTGGACCATCTTCTGCAACATCACTATGTGAATACTGAATCATCTTTTGCAACATCAGTTTGTGTATACTGGATCATCTTCTGCAACATCAGTATGCGAATACTATATTATCTTCTACAACATCAGTATGTGAATACTGAATCATCTTCTATGAGTACTAGATCATCTTCTGCAACATCAATATGCGGATACTGAATCATCTTATTCAACATCAGTATGTGGATATTGAATCATATTCTTCAACATCAGTATGTGGATACTAAATCATATTCTTCAACATCAGTATGTGGATACTGAATCATCTTCTTTGAGTACTGGATCATCTTCTACAACATCCGTATGTGAATACTGAGTCGTCTTTTGCAACATCAGTATGTGGATACTGGATCATAATTTTCAACATAGGTATGTGGATACTAAATCATCTTATTGAATATCAGTATGTGGATATTGAATCATCTTTTTCAACATTAGTCTGTGGATAATAAATCATCTTTTGCCATATCAGTATGTGAGTACTTAATCATCTTCTACAATATCAATATGTGAATACTAAATCATCTTTTTCCATATTAGTATGTGAATACTAAATCATCTTCTGCAATATGAATATGTGAATATGGAATCATCTTCTTCCATATCAGTATGTGAATACTAAATTATATTATGCAATATTAGTATCTGAATACTGAATCATCTTCTTCCACTGAAGCATCTACCTGCAACATCAATATATGAATACTAAAACCTCAAACAACAACATCATTAGCATGTTAGTGCTAAAACCTCATCATCAACAAATAAATGCTAGATCATTATTTGTAAAATTAGTAAATAAATACTGAAGCAAACCTCATCAACATCAATATAGAAATACTAAAACTACCTCATCATCATAAGTATGGGAATACTGAAACTGCCTCATCATCATCCGTATGGGAATATTGAAACTATCTCATCATCATTAGTATGGGAATATTGAAACTACCTCATCATCATCAATATGGGAATACCGAAACTACCCCATCATCATCAGTATGGGAATACTGAAAATATCAGTGTAGAAATATTGAAACCACCTCTTTCCCTTTGGCCATCTAAAGCAGCATCATGGTGAGTTATTTGGTAGATCCACCCAATAATTTGTCTGACTTACTAACCCTTTTGGTCCAGCAATCCTAGTTAGATAGATGGATCTCCCTGGGGACCAAACAATCCTTGTTTGGATTACTAACCGTTTCGGTCCAAATAGTCCTAGCCAGACATACTAATCACCCTAGGATAAACATGCCTTGTATAATTTACTAACCCTTTTTGTCCAACAAGCTTAGCCAGACATACCCTACCCTAGACTAAGATACCACACCACTACAACAAAAAACATTCTACCTCTTCTTTACTCCCTCTTTCGAGGGAGGTTCTTTCGGACTACACCAAGCTTGTCTTGAAAGTATTCAAACTTTTCATGAGACATAGGCTTAGTCAACACATTTGACGCTTTTTCCTCTGTAGGAACATACTTGAGATTTACAACTCCCTTCTGCATATTGTTCTTTATCATTCTTCTCTTGTACATCTTCAACTGCATTGTACATCCACAAATTCATCATTTATTCTCTTGTATATCTGAAAATTTATTGTACATCAACAACTGCATCATTCTTCTCTTGCAACTTTATTGTACATCAGTAACTGCATCATTCTTCTCTTTCAACTTTATCGTACAATTGCAACTGCATCATTCTTCTCTTGTAGGTGATTGCATATAATCATTCGTACAATTCAAATATAGTTGTATGATTAGAAACATTTCTTAACATATTCATAATGATAAATTCTTATGCATAAAGATATATGTCATATAATTATGCAACTATTTCCCCTACTACAACATTCATCCATATCCTGTATACATACGATAACTTTCTATATTCCTTCCATCTCTACCAAGACATTATTATGAGTGTGCACTACTCCCAACATGCTAGCAAAGAGGTTTCATTCTAGATAAGTAGAAATGGAATGTTGTACAACACCATAAGCCACTTACCCATCATATGCATATTAGTAGTAATCTGTTCACAAAATAAATTACTCTAACATGCATAATACACTTCCTAAATCTAGGAACATATCTATGTACACAACTGAACAACTAGATATATAGGAAATGGCAAATCAAATACTTATATTTGTTTGTTTGTGGACTCCATGTTGATCTCTATCTCCTTGCATGAGTTACTGGAGTCTCTAAAAACACGCTCTACTTCATCATATGATTATGAGGACATGAGCCTATCTTTCTCATCATTGGGAATATAGAGCAAGTCTTCTTACACCACATATCACATAGAACTATGTATTAGTGTTGAATCTGTGTGTCCTACAAATGCATCCCTTATTATCCAATGCTAAAAAGGATAACAGTATGATATTAGTATTTATTGGTAGAATTATTCTGGATCAAATTACATATTCCTCATAACTTGAGGAATTCTCCCTTTCTTTCTTCTTAGTTGCAATATATTCATCCTTGGTTGCACTGAGAGAAGCACTAGTCTTCTTTCTGCAACATGCTGGAGTGCTCTTTCTGTTTGTAGCACTGTCAACTCAATCAAAATTATTGTATTCCTGCAGGAAGATCCTATGGTATCTCACATATTTGAGGCCATGTTCAATTGTACCCTTCAGGTACCACATCACATGCTTTGCGATAACCATGTGAACACATATTGACACCACAAAACAAATATCTCGCCTCATGTTCATTAAGTACATCAACAAACCAATATTTTTCCTATAGATTGTGACATCAACTATTTCTGAAGTAGGATCATAGTTTGATGCCATTGTTGTATCCAAACATCTCAAACATTATCTAAACCACACATTTTCCTTGCCTAAGGAAAATGTACCTCTAATCTCAATAATCGTGTCAAGATTGTCAAACTTTGAGATCTATCGTAGTCACTCCCTCTGAAGTGGAGAACCATCCTTCATTTTCATCTTGTACTCTCTATATCGGGACATTTGAGTGTCAGGTATCCTCCTCTGCTGCTAATATTCTTTCTATCCATTGATGTCACCTCTCAAGGTCACTGGATATCAATATCCTCGATATCAAACTTTGTTGCAAGTTTCTCTTGCACCCATCTATGAGCTTCTTGTCCTCTGTAGGATTCTATATTCAACCTTGTAGTAAACATTGGGATATCCATTACTCTTGTTGATCCTAAAGCTCCTCATGTAACTGTATGTGCTATCCCATGGGTGGATACTAAGCTTTTACAAATCCTTCTACGCATAGGTGGTTCTCTGTAGAGACTCCCAAATCCTGGAGGTTTCTCAATATGTTCTTTTACTTTGATTACACCAAATTTTTAGTGTAATATTTATTACTGAAGAGGTGTTTTGGGCCCTTCGATAAATGTCTCTCCATGATCGACTCCCTCTTTCTGAGAGAAACCACAAACCTTGCTTTGTAACTCTTGATACTTCCATCTGTTGTATGCTTGATCTTGTAGATATACTTGGAAGGTGTTACAAAAATTCCCTTCAAGTCTCCAAACATAATTATACATGATCGACTGGTAATTCTTGATCATATCATCCTTCCATTCTTCCTTCTTGGGACATTAAGGTGTCTTTTCTCATCACAACTGAAACATCTGAGTTGTGAGAGGTCCTTCTTTTGAAGTCCTTTTATTATTGCGATAATGTTCTTCATTATTGTTCTTTTTCTTCTTCACATGAGTTGGTAGGTATTGATTGTCATATTCATATATATATTCTTCTTTTGATATCAATCAAGCTTCTTCTTACGTGCATCCCTCCATAGGTGAGATTCCTTATAGAACAAATCCCTTGAAGAAAGATTCCCATGAACTTTGGAGACTATTCAAGGTTGTAATTTTCACTTCTCCTTCTTAGACATTGTCTCAATTGGCTTCTAGTTTCTCCTTGATCTGAGAGATCCTTGTGGAGTAATATTGAATGCTTTCTGACATTTGCATCTTCACATCCTTGAGTTGCATTCTCTGTGTCATATTATTGTTGTTGTTCTTTCCTTCGTACAAGCTGGTCATTGCATCAAACATATCCTTGAGATTATTCCAGGGTGATACATGTGAGATACAATGGAGATGGAAATAATCCTCTTGGTTTTTACTAAGTCCTTCTTTTGATTTGTCTTCATGGGCCCTCTAGATGTACAACTTCTTCTTTGACATAGTTCCCCAAGTCATGCTTCTTCAAGTATGAGAAACACTCTATACTTCCATGCTCGGAATTTCTCGACTCCTTAAATATTATCCTCAATCTTGGTACTGTTTTTCATCATGATAAAAATGAGAACCTCAAATGGAATTAGAGGTGATAGAACTTACCAATGAGATTGCTTCAACTTGATGCTTTCTTGAAAACATTTATGGAATACTGCTTCTAGTGGATCTAGGGTTTGACAAAGAAACCATAATTTTTAAACTTAGGTATATTTCAGATCTTATTGGATATATATATGCACTTACTTAAGGCGAGCCAAGCAGCATACTCATTTTCCCAAAACTGTGGAAAGAACTGCAAAATATCTGATGTCGTAGTTTTCTCCAATTTCTTCTACAAAATTTTCTGATCTTGATTATAATATATATCCAAAATTCCTACTCTTGATGGTCTAAAATTTCATCCTCAGGTATCCCGATCTGTCTTATTTCCAACCCCATGGGTTAGAGAAGAATTGGATTCACCAAGTGGAACTTATGTTAAGTTTCCCAAGGTGACCTGTTTGAGGATTGTTTCAATATAACAAACTTGTATGGACTTCCACATGTCATTGTTTCAACTTCGGGGTTTGAAAATCATACCATAGAAACTGAATTCCATTCCCTATCTGCAATATCTTGCTAAATTTTATTTGGGCCTTCCTAGCATGAGATATAACAATTCTCCCCAGGTCACCTATTTAAGGATGAATTCTGGAAGAGGATGGAACCCTGATTTGGAGGAATCATATCTCCTAAATTATAGTGAATATGAGGATGAAACTCACACATAAGTTACAAAAAGATTTCATATTAATCATGTACACGTTTAATCTCCTAATCCTTTGTAAAACTTGATTTATAGCGAAAATTCCAAGGTGACTAGATTTTTCCTTCTAGGGTTTTTCAAGCATGAAACCCTAATCTCTAGTAGCTATAGTTGTAGCAGTGTTTCAACTGCACAAAGAATTCTTTCAAGGTGGCTCTGATACCATGTTATAATTTTAATGCTTATACAAGATCTAAACACATTTAGCATCATAACATCATAACCATAATCAAATGATCACTGAAATAAAGACAAGCACAACCACACAAAAGAACACAAAAATTTATCCTAGGAAACCCTCATGGGGAAGAAAACCCAACAAAAATTCCTCTATATAGAATTCGACCAAGTATAGTGTAAAACCCCAATAATAAGAATAACATCTTCTCTTCCATAGTAATCTCTCTCTCTCTCTCTCTCTCTCTCTCTCTTGCACAATGCTTGAGTTAAAGTGTGTGAGAATGAGAGAGGTGCCTCACCTATTTATATTCATCAGGTGAGTGACTCAAATAACTAACTAAGTCGACTAGGTTCTCTAATTAGGGCCTACTTACCTAGGGAGACTCAAAATAACATTTCTGAAATACTTTTGTGGGTACTATTGCCCCGACTTACAACAAAGGTTTTACCTCAAGACTTTTATATGACCAATTTCATCAAGGACATCTCTGGATGGAGGCATCATATCTCTGAAGGAGGAATACAATAAAAGTACAATAGATTATCTTCCAAAGTTACATTTCTTTAATAGTTTGCAACACCGTGGATGTTGAAAATTCTAGTAAACAAATTTAAATTTAGTGCTATAGTGGCCAAGGAAGGTAAATAAAATAAAAAAAGATGTTGTAATACCGATATGGATTGAAGATGAGGAAAGGACAAGTTGTTCTTGGATAGAAAGTTCTTGAGAAAATGGACAAAAAATTCATAAAGGTAAACTAAATGTAGAGGAATCATAAAGAAGGACACATTGTGTCCATAATAAGATGGGGTTTGAGGGAATACCAAGACAATAAGGGAATATAACCAAGACCAAAACAAAACTACAACAATGTTGAATAAAGATAAAGAATGTTAAGGAAATGTTGTAGTAGAAAGTGGTCAACATTGCCAACAAGGAAAACAAGATAATGAGGAAGCTTCTCTCACTCAAATTATTTGTGTTTATAAACATGTATGCATGTAGTGAATCTCTAATTGGGTGAGAAAATTATAATTAATGACCCATTGAATGATAGGTAGAAGGTCATAAATTGGATTAGTTGTGATGGAGAACTCATGCTATGTAGAAGAGTTTAAAGTGGATATGATTGAGGCATGGTCTGATATGCGATGGTACTATTGAATATGGAAGTCAACCTTGTAAATAAAGAAAAAATACAAGTACATGTTGATCAAATTTGGTGAAAGGATTATGTCAGTTTCCATAAGACACTAACCAATTAAGTAACATTGGATATGTTGATGGAAACCATGCAAGTATCGATTTAATTATGTTGATTGCACAATTGGTGGAAGATGGATTGGGTAATAATTTAGTCAACCATATTTTTTATTATCATAAGTTGATATGTTTATGTGGTCAAATACATTTATGTGAATGATACCCTACTTGGTGTGGTAAAGGATAGAAGTCTTGGACATGTAAGATTGTTTAAAATCTAATATGAATTCATATGAAATAAAATATAATTCCATGTTGTCTTGATTAAGAGTTAATGACCATATTGAATGTGTATTCATACTTATGTTTTGGAATCAATACAACGTGAGATGGCCATATGTGAGTCCATAGCGTTGTTGGATGTGGGAACCAAAATTGGAACTAGATCACTATTTCAAATGCAACTCGAACATCATAGGAAGCATAAGATTGAAGGGATTTAGGGTTGTCTAGGGTATTCAACCAAACTGGATAAGGGAACCACCATATTGTATGATTCTCAATGGTGTGATAATGAACCAAAGTTGAGCATGTGATAATGAACCAATATAAGGGGAAATTATGTCTCCCCTTAGTTGGTATGAGAAAATCCATTAATGATGGTTATGGGGACAAGGTATAAAATTCCTCCAGGTTCTTCCTCTAGATTGCGTGTGTTGATTTCAAAAGAGGGAGACCCACTATCAATAAAACAATGACAATTCCTTGTTTAATAACATGAGAGATGTCATTGGATAATGAAAAGGACTGGGACTAATACATAGAAGGGGGATACATGGTCATGGAATGGGGGAATCAAAATTTCTATATTTAGATCATGAAGGCATGGATGACCTGGAAATAGGTGTGAAACTCTTGATAATATTAGGGGAGGGACATAACATGAATAACAGGAAGACATAACTACAATGTGGATAATCATAGAGAGGTAATGAAGATACCAAGATCAACTTAGGGAGAGGCTAATATCAATGACAATCCATGGGTGACATATTATAAAATGCTATGAATAAAGGAAACTAGGGACACCACCATAAGAGATAATATAAAATATGTTGTTGTGCTAAAGAGATTTAGTTTGAAAGGGTTCCCAGGTACACGGGTACCTAAGAGAAGATAGAAATGCAAGTAGATAAATGTCCAATCTACAACCAAGTGAATAAACATGTTGCATGATAGTAGATGGAACAGATTAGGTGTATGACACTGCTGGTAATATCTTTGGATGACAGTGAACAATGGAAAATAATGTAAGTTTAATAGTATGGATGAAGCAACAAGCTTATGAAAATGTAACATGGAACACCAAAATTCCAAGTGTGGGAATATAGAGGTAGGACAATGAGTGAAAATGAAGAAGCATATGTGGCTATATTTAGGATCACAAACAAGACAAACTCCCAACCCTAGGTGGATTTAGTTACATGGGTACCACATAACAATAGCAATACTAATGAAGGACACCCACATAAGTGTGTCTCTACTACTGGGAAAGGTAAAACTAAAGGGTGGAAGGGTACGGAAACTTACCCAAATAAATGGGATTAAACAAGGTTGATACACATGATGTTTTTTAGAGGGAAATCACCTATATGCCAATTTGAAGAAATATACTTGTAAGAAAAATACACATGTGGATATAAGTGGTTCTTGATGTGACTTGGACTTGAACACATGGAAAAAACACCAAATCATGATAATGCATTTTCAAATAAAACAAAATGTATAAGAAACATATAACATGGGAGAAAGGTCTAAATTACTTGCATGAATAGAAAGGAGGGAAATAGGATCTTCTTAAAAACGTTTTCAAACACATAAAAGTAATCATGTGACCAAGAAGAGATTTGAACTAGGATTATAACAATGCACCAAACAAGTGTTGTATGAGCTTATATGGACAAACCAAAATCATGCCTAAATTTCCATAAAAGGAGTAGGTCCCACAACCCTAGGTGTCATTTTCATTGTTCACCATTGGAGAATCTTGTGGGTTCCAAACCTTTAGGTATTGATTTCTCTCATTCCATCCATTAGATTTGGATTCTATGACTTGTAGGTTATATGTCTCTCCCTTTCCATCATTTCATCCATTTATTTTTGTATATTAGTGCCTTAGGGGTCCTTGGGGAACACCAGGGTGTTTCATTCATGGGTCATTCCTTTTGAGGATTTTCCCATGACTCAAGTAGTAGGAAATGCTTGGAAAGGATCAAGCAGGTCGCACTTAGATTAACAAAATGTGTGACTATGGGTTGCAACTATCCAGGAGGAAAGCATGACTGGTTCTCACTTTCCTGCAACCTAGGTGTGATGAAAATTCTCACTTTTCCTTGGGAAAAGCATGCCTTGGTACACACTTTTTGAGGGAAAACATGCGTCTTGACTCTGAAAAATTGTGACATAGGAATGAGGGTTAATTTGAGGAAGGTATATGTTTCTAGGATTATGGGAGATATTAGGAGTGAATCCCCAGTTAGGGAAACTCTAGCTAGGTATGGTTTTCTCAAGTTACTTGAGAACCTATTGATGAGGTTGGCTAGATCGTTGCTAGTGAAGAACATTGAGTACCACAACCTTGATGTGAGGGCCTTCTTTATAAATAGAAATCACCCTCCAAGGAATCTAATTCATGATTGGGATCCCAATGATGGGATTCATATGTAATACTTATCCCATAAAACCATGGGATGTGGATATAGAGGGCATACTAGCCACCCATTACATAGATGGGGTACAATTACAAGTATCCTCCATACTACTGATAGACATAGTGAGCTTGTATTATGGGAGATATTAGGAATGAATCCCCAGTTAGGGAAACTCTAGCTAGGTATGGTTTTCTCAAGTTACTTTAGAAACTATTGATGAGGTTGGCTAGACTATTGCCGATGAAGAACATTGAGTACCACGGCCTTGATGTGAGGGCCTTCTTTATATAGGACGAGTAATTAAAAATCACCCTCCAAGGAATCTACTTCATTATTGGGATCCCAATGATGGGATTCATATGTAATACTTATCCCATAAAACCATGGGATGTGGATATAGAGGACATACTAGCCACCCATTACATAGATGGGGTACAGTTACATGTATCCTCCATACTAATGATAGACATAGTGAGCCTGGAGACACAACTAATGACAATAGGTTTCATATGAGTACTAGGGTCAGGATGGACCCACAAGATCTTTGAAAGACAAATGATGGTCATGGAACAGGTGCTAGGTGAGACCTACTTCAAGTGGGTCCATATTTTATGGATATAAATGCTTTCAAAACTCAATTATTGTAGCCAACAAGGAGGTGATTTTGGGTTTGTAACATTATTGTGTGCCTTCTTCTTTGAGCGAGTGCCTACATTATGACCCCATGTTTCTATTCAAGAAGTTGGGTCGATGGAGAAACATATGTGTTGATGGGAAGAGATGATGATACATGGTGGGGGTGGTGTGATTGAAAATTTATTTGTCTAGGATTCATTTACATTGTGGTGTCAACTACCAATAGTCATTGAGGTATATCCATATATTGGGATGGACTTTCAAGGTGACCCATAATTACCATGCCCACTAAGTTAGGTGTGAGGACCCTATGATACATATTATTATGCATTATGATTTATATTTGATGTGGTGCTTACATGATAACATAGAGAGAAGATAGATTTATCTATTTCATATATGGCAATAATTACTCATTTCTCATGTATGCAAATGTGGGATTAGTTCCACCAATGAGATTCTAGTAATGGTTGAGTAGGTTCAAGGAGATTGATCCTACCCCGCAACACAATGGCTATGATGAGGTGCCAAGGAAATTATAGAGGGTATTGAGGGTATCATAGATTTCCAATGACACTATTTGGATGATGAGTTGATCATGGTGTGCTATTGGGAACCACTTGAGTGGCTCTCCACCATGAAGAAGATAGTCATGGATTCCCAAGAATTTGTGATATGATGAGGGGGAATGTCCCTTGCATAGTTGATGATGACATGGATAATGAGGAGGATGGAGAATCTAATGAGTCGACTGATGAGGATGATGATGAGTTGGTAGTTATACAGAACTACCCCATGATATGGAGATGGGATTTTTGACTATGTATCACATAATATTTTGGATTGATCTATGGTATCATGGATGTAAACGCTTTCTTTTTTGGGTTTAATCTTATATATAAATATGCACATGGATGTATATTTATATACGTGATCCTTATGATGTATTGTGATGTATGATTTTACGTAAATTTGGATGCAGTTTATGATTACGATGTTATATACACATGCATGGATTATTTCCTTGTTACTGATGATTAACATGCTTGTATAGAATCTGATTTGAGGTATGATATGCACAAATATTGTTATACACCTATTTGTCACACTTACTAACTCACTTAGTTTCATAACCATGAGAGAGTGTTTTTTCATAATCCCTAAGAATGTTGGAATGGGAACACATCATTAGGAGGTCAAAATACCTTTTTTTACCCTAAGTTTTTGGCATTTTCCCAACATTATCACCCCCCTTCCCATAGAGGGGGGAGGGATGATCTCATGTTATCCATCCTTTCTCAGTTCTTAGGGAGTGATGAAGTCCTTTTTCATCACACTCTGCTTAGTGTTAGGGGAGCAATGAAGTGGTTACAACCATTCATGCCTTATTTTGGAGGTAGGATCCAAGAATATCTATTTGGTTTGATCATGGATTCGATCCATATCAATCCCTTATATCCCAAGTAAATCCAAATCCCAATTTGTTGAGACAAATCCTCATTTGATATAACTCCTTCCCAAATTACCTTATGGTGCCATTAGGCCTTTGGAATCCTATATAATGGAGGCCATTCTTGGGTGAAAGGAAAAAATGGTTATAGAATCACACTTCTGGGCTTGAGATACTCAAAGGGTGGAAAGGATAGATTGGAGGAGATATTGGAACATCAAAAATAAGGTTGTAAATGCTCCTGATTATTTCTTTCAATGTAATATAACTTGGCCTATTCCCCTCATGCTTATGTTGTTTATCATATGCATGTCTATTGTTGTTTAATTCAATATAGATAGATCTATTTTTCTTAATAGTACATTGTGGAAGAAGGAAGTACTACTTTTTTCCTTGCAACATCTCTCTTGCACCGAGGGATTGGACATCAATATCAAGGGTTGGAGCAGCAAGGACAACCGATGGAAAGAAGGTAGACCATATACCTCATTCTCTTATCTTTCCTTCTTGTTTTGTCTGTGGGAATGTAGAATATATTTAAGGGGAATGTAGTAAAAAATTTCTTATCTTCTGTCTTGGATTGAAGGAGTCTCAATCCAAGGGATGTCTCACCTATCTGCAGGGGAAACTTTTCCATTACAGAAACTGGAGACCCTACTGGGGAATGATTTCCATTGATAATTTCTTGATTTCTATCCCTTTGAAGTATTGTTTCTTGCTTGATATTTTTGAGTGTGTGTTTTTCTTTTGAATCTTTTCCTTCCTTCACCATCATTGGGAAGCTCTCTAAGCTAATAACCTGACCCTTTCCCAAATTTGTGCAAGGTTTATGTTTTTTCAACACTTTCCAAACTTCATACCTCTCCTATAAGGGAGGAAATATCAATGAAACGCTAATTATCACCCTATCTTAATATCTAGGGGGCAATGAAACCCTAATTATCCCTATGGATGTAGTGTTACAAGAGAAATAATCCTCTCTTTGATTGGATTTTGACCTTATTTTGTTTAATTTCTGTTGGTACTTGGTCTCATGTTTTCTCATCAGGTCTCATCTATTGCTTTAATAAGGCCTTGGTTTCTTTTTGAATTGATTGATTTCCATTATTTTTTTATTCCTTTTTATATCTTTTTGATCCTATCAATTTCCAAATGCACAAGGCCACTTTAGGTTAACTTGATCCTTTTGTTGGGCCCTTGTCATTGCTAGTCTGATTCCTATCATTTTTTTAGCATCTGGACCTCTATTTTTTATTTTGAAACCTTCCAATATTTCCTTGTTTTCTATTGGAATCTATTTCATTGATTTAGGAAATGGAATATTTTGTCTTAAGCCTCCTTTGTGTGAGTTCTTTTTTCTCTTTATTTTGGGTAAACATTGATCCCTTGCAAGTTCAAGATCTCATTGGATTTATGACAAATTTTTAAATGACATTTGATCTTTATTTGGTTGAATATTTAAGGTTTCAAAATGCATTTTTCTTTATTTCTATTTTATTGGTTTTGTGATTAGTGAAATCTTGGGTTTTTGTTTTCAAGCAACAAGTGGTGAACACATTTTTGTAGTTGGATTCTTTTGATTCTTTTTAGCTTGGTTGAATGATTTTTTTCTTCATATTCTTTAGCTTTAGATCCATTGTAAGCATAATTAGGTTCTTTCATTCTAATTGAATAAAAAATCAAGAGAAGGTCATGTTTTAAATTTTTCATTCAATTTGAAGTCTTTGAAAAGAAGAAAAAAAGAGTTTTTGCAATCTACTTTCATAGTTACAATTTTTTGTTTACATTTTAAACAACTTGTCTTGCACTTGTTTTGCTATTTCAAGGTTATTCATTACATAGTTTGGCATTTATTATTTGAAGGAAAATATGAAACCTTCATGGTATTGGGTGTTTATTTGCGTTGAAAAGAAAAAGAGCTCCTCTTTGTTCCCTTAGATAGAATTCATTGAAATGAAATCTTTGCATTTCATATTTTTGCATGGTTTTGGAGTCAAGTTATAACATCATCAATTGCATCTCTGTGTAGCCTATTGAGTAAAAAAACCATTGAAATATTGACTAAGGTGCTTCATCAAATTAACTAGACAAATTGTGTTTTATAGTACACCCACATTAGTATAAGGATAGGGCTGTTGGACTAGGGAAAATTGAGTAAATTATCCAAGGTTCCTAAACAAGATCATAGAATACTAAAGAGAGAAAAATAAAAGAGTAGAAATATAATTATTTGGGAAATATCCTCTAAGAGAGGAGTGAAACACGAGGTCAAGAAAAGAGGGCTGCTAATATTTCCCCTCTTCCATTTTCCTAGTGGGGATATTGCGAGTTTGGGGATTTGAAGAGTGGTATGTCCTTGGGGTGACACATTTTATTCTTAGGTTTAGGTCACAAATGTGTGTTAGACGTTCCCATGCCCATTTTATATTATTTACTATTGATTGTACCCCACCCACTAATCATTTTGAATTGGTAAAAATATTAACCTCTCCTAAGATTCCACATGAGTCACTATGAGGGGGATTCTTTTTGCAAGGAAGGTTCCTTATGGTTCGTATGACAAATGTTCAATATCAGCTTTAGCGATCAGAGAGGCTATTTTCCTATGGGCTCTTACTTTCACCTTGGGGGATTGTTGCATAAGGATTATCATAATTGTTGCTTGTATCTTCACTAATGGCTTGATATCTTATCTTCAAAAGATCCCTTCACCTACTATTTGCTTGGTTTATTTCCTTTATATTTCCTAGGGGTGCATTATTTCCACATTCATAGTTGTCCTTAGGAATCATTATTGTTGTTATACTTTCACCATATCTGACCGAGGTCTTCAAAGATCCCATAGAATGAAAGGGTTGGAACTTGAGGAGAAAAATTATTCACCTACACAAGATTCACACAAATCTTCCAATGAAGGAACTATCAACAAAAATATTACTTCTAAAGTTGGAAGTGTAGCTCCCTTGAGTTATCAGCTTGAAAGGGCGGTCAAAACCATCAAGGAAGGATTTGTCCCTCCAACAAATCCCCCTTTAACTAAAACTTCTGGAACAATACTCGTAGATTTACCATCCTCAAGATACTTTGACACTTTTTCATCTTATCGCTTACCACCCAATACATATATTAGGAAATCCTTAGGCATGGATACAACTATTGCAACTGATATGTGATAGCTACTTTGGCACAAAGCGCTACTACTGGTGCTTCTCCTTTATGGGTAGCATCTTTGGCCCAAATAATCCCCTAGCTCAATCAAATGAGTGTGACCCTGCCACCCACCCCATCTCAACTTCATGTGAATGAAACTCCTCTTGCAATTGGACTAAGTTATGTTTCCACCACTATAGCCATACCTATGTTACACCAATCAATTTGCTTCGCCATCCTATAATTCCTCCCTCTAGTCAAGTGGTCAATAGTGGTGCTGCCTTGGTCCCCATGAAAAGTGGCCTAGTTTTCCCCCTCTTACTCAAATAGGTAACATCATGGTAGTCATAGAAATTTTTCAATTGATACCCACGTCTATCCAAATAGGGAACTCTTCCATTCCACTCACTGGGGGGGAATTACAGCTGGGGAAAAAACTCCAACATGGGGGGAATGACCAGTTTGGGGGAAACCAATTATTAGAAACCAACCAATCATTGAGGGGAAATCCACTCTCGAAGGCCCCTCCACTAGTATTACTACATGCCTCTATGCTAGATTACCATATCTTGAAGCTATGAATGCTCTATGGGGTCAACCAAATATGGTAGGAATCCCTCTACAAGGAATTTAAACCCCTCAACCCCAATATATGGGTGAACCATTTGACTCTAACATGTCATCACATCCAACCTTTGGCCCTAGTGGTATTCCAATGAAAAATAAATACTACCAGTATCTGCAATCCAACCAAAAAAATCCTCTTTTGGCTACATTAGATATAATTGATTTGTTGTGATTGAACAACAAACCCATACAACATGCCTTGATTTAGCCACCTATCCCTGCAAAACTACCCTTTGATATCCCGAAGTTTGATAGGAAACCTGGAGAAGATCCTAACAATCATGCGATGACCTTCCATATTTGGTGTTCTTCCAACTGCTTGATGGATGATTCTATTTTATTAAGACATTTTTAGAAATCCATCATAGGTTCGATGGAAAAATGGTAAATTGAGCTTCCATGATACTTCTTTCGTGACTTTAACTCCATTACTATGGAAATTTTAACCGATTTCCAAATGCCAATTCAGTATGATACTGGTATCGAGATTTTAACCTCACTTAGGAAATATAGCTCCACTCATGCTTCATATCACATTAATGAGTGGAGGAGATGATGATGGTTCATTAAAGCCACAATTCGAGACCAAATTCTGGCATATTGGTTCATTAAGTCACTCATGTCACTTGTTCCTAGAGATGTCACCATGCGAGGTTTTGTCACCAAAGTGCAGGTGATTAACCATGCCGAATATTTTGACTTGGTGTATTCCCAATCCATAATACTTTGTGACATGATCCCTAATGATTCTTGTCTATCGAATGATCCATTAATACTAGACCTGGAATCCCATGTCGATGGCGTGGTAGGTTTCATAAAATCATAGTCTACAACCAATTGAATAGGAAATAAGGGGAGCCAACCTACACCCCAAACTCATCATAGATTGTTACCAACACCAAATATGCACCTTCTCCCACATAATCATTCAAGGTGATGGAGGTTCAACACACCTCATCTCAACAACAAGGAGCAAGAAGAAAAATAAGGGTAAATCCAAAAAATCTTTTATCTAATGGGAGAGCAAAAAATCTCAAGAAAAAATTGTTGAAATGAAAGTTCACAAGAAGGAGAAGTTTCCTTGCATGATTTGTGGAGACGCCCATTACACAAAGCATTTCCCCCATAACGAGGAAGTTTCCAAGTTCTTAAAAGGAAACTCCCAGTCCGTAGTGTTGACCAAAACATTCCCACCATAAAAATAACAAATGGTTTCCTAAAATCCTACCCCTCCACAAGGTTTAAATGTAGGTCATCCTCCCAAAGTGGACACTTCCACAAGTGCCCATGTCCTTATGTGCATTGAGACAATTAGTCTAAAAACTAGGTCCCATACATACGAATCCCCTCCAGAAATACTTCCAACATAGGTTCTACGGATAATCCCTCCACCTCCACTACACATCCATATCCCGAACCTCTCCACATAAAGAAGATTATTTTTTATTTAGTGTTGTGCTTTCCTAAGAGAACAATTTGAAAATTAACTTTTAATCCATGTACATGTGCTACCAAAAACTACAACATTGTTGAATATTTGTCATAGGAAACTTTCACTATGTCGATGCTCAAAGTTCTATAGAATTTTCCTAGCCAACATACAACCCTATTATTAGATCTTGGCACTATGGACCTAGAGGAATATAACACTATTAGGTTTAATCTAGAATATTTTAAATCGAGGCTCTCCCACCACCTTACATTTCAAATTAACACCATCATTCATGGAAATAATATCCATTGTACTATTTTAGATGAAGGAGCATCGAATTGTACTGTCATGCCCTTATCCTATTGGAGGGTCATTGAATCTTCTAACCTCTACTAGTCCCCCACTACCCTCAAAGCATTTGATGGGAGTGGTTTCAAACCTTATGTACTTTTGCAATATCTAGTTATGGAATTGGGGGGGAAAAACAATTTTTATTAATGAAGAAGTAGTCGACGCACCCATGGATTATAAATTTTTGCTCAGTCATAGTTGGTTTTATGCAATGAATACTATTTCATCCTTGGTATTTCACCTCTTTCAATTTACTCACCAAGGAAAAATTATTACAATTAACCAATTCGATTATTGCACACCTGATATTCATATAAACATTTCCAATAATGTCCCTTTCATGGGCGATTCCAAAATAAACTATGAAAGAGTGGGATTGATCGATACTGGAATCGATTCAACCTCTTCATGAAATTCACTCACTGAAGGGAGAGTGGGATTGACCAAAGGTGACATTGGTTCAATCACATCAGGATCACTCTCCGAAAGAAGAGTGGGATCGACCAAATCTGAGATTGGTTCGACCACTTGATTAACCAAAGGTTGAGTAGGTTGTTGAGAAACTATAGGTTGTTCAAGAGAAGGAAATTCTTGAGTCTCGGACCACACTATTTGCACCTCTGCAATAGCAGGGCATTGGTGAGTAATATGATCTCCCTCACACAACTTACAAGGGAACTTAAGTTTTCACGTCAAACAACTAGTTTTCTCAACGGTGTCAACATGACTAGCAGTGGATGACTATTTTAGCTCAGCATGACTTGCAAAGGCTGAGAGTTTTCCCCCAGCATGACCACCATAGGATGGGTGACTGGGTCCAACCTGACTAAGAGAGGCTGGTTGTTGAGAGACTTCAGGATGTTAAAAAATGGGATGACCATGAAACCAAACTCTTCGCACCTCCACGATAGAAGGGCATTTATAAGTAAGGTGGTATCCCTCACAAAGCTTACAAGGAAACTTGGGCTTGTGTTTTGAATGGGTAGTCTTTTCAAAAATGTCAACATGACTCATAGTGGCTGATGGATAGTCTCCAGCATGAACCACAAAGGCTAAGAGACTTCCCCCAGCATGACTTGCAGAGGCTAAGAGACTGCCCCCAACATGACTTGTAGAGACTGAGAGACTAGGTCCAACATGACCTGCAGAGGTTGGATGGGCACCACTAGCATGAACCACAGAGGCTGAATGGTTAGGATCAACATGCTTTGCAGCAATTGAGTGTGTGCCCCTAGCATGAACCACAAAGGATGGGTGGATGGATCCAACATGACTTGCAAAGGTTGGAAGGGGAGGTTCAACTTGAAAATCAGAGGTTGAACGGGTGCCCTCAGCATGAAATGTAGAGGCTGAGTGACTAGATCCAACGTGACCTGGAAAGGTTGGAAGGATCCCATCAGCATGATCAACAGAGGCTAGATGCTGAAGATCAACTTGACTTGCAGAGGTTGAGTTCTTAGATCCAACATGATTTGAAGAGGTTGGATAGGTTCCACCAGCATGAACTACAGAGGCTAGGTGGTGAGGTTCAACTTGACCTGCAGAGGTTGAAAGGGTGCCCCATTTCTTATGTGCTTTCTTCCTATTCCTTCTTCTTTTACTCCTTTTAGACTGCCAGTTACTAGTATCGATACTTTCACCGCATGAGGTAGAAGGAGGAGGAGAATCAACTACAGGTGAAGGGGAAGCAGTGTTTTGATGCCCTTGATATAAGGATCTTACTTGAGAAGCATCAGGAGCATTTAGGA
The DNA here is from genome assembly GCA_001517045.1 of Pseudotsuga menziesii. Lineage (NCBI taxonomy): Eukaryota > Viridiplantae > Streptophyta > Pinopsida > Pinales > Pinaceae > Pseudotsuga > Pseudotsuga menziesii. The sequence continues at coordinate 120,209 of LPNX011205093.1, forward strand.
TGGTTGGAGTGGAAAACAACCACACCGGTATCCCTAGGGTGAATCCAGGTAGATTCAGGGTGGCCATCAAAGGAACACCAACATTCCCTGTGAGAGGAATATTACAAGGAGTTCCCAGCATGGGGATCTCTTGGTTGGTGTTCAAAGGGGTGTTAGACATATTTTCAAACAAGGAGACAAATTCTAAGGTCGACAGAAAAACAAAAGTACAAAGCATACACCTGAAGGCAAACTAAGTACATACAAACCACACAACACTCACTAAAAAATTCCTAAAGCCAAACAGACAAATAGGTATAAGATACGCTTTCCAAAAGAAAGCTGAGAGATAGTTACTTGGCATCCCTGTAGATGTTCTTAGGCACAAGCGGAGGAATCACCCACCGCCCTCCCACACCTTCTACCGGGGTTACCTTCCAAGCCCATCCAAGGTCAACCAGAAATAGCCTTCCGGTGTACTTGTGTATGAACCCTAGATGTCAAAGAGACTAAAGGCTACCTTAACTATATTGACAATATGGGGGGACATTCGCAAGCCTGGTTCATATGCATGGGCATGGTAGCAAAGCCCAAAACCCTGTCTAAGATAGAATCCCCAGATGTGCAAAAACCTTGGTCTACGCTTTGACAAGGAATCAGAGGGTTATCTCCTCAGTCCAAGCCTCCACGCGGCCTCGTGCTTAACTCCCATTTGAGAGGAGATTCCTAGATACAATCAACATAGAAAATGGTTTACCTAGTGATTGGCCAACTACGTCTGCAATTTTATACTTGTGGGGAGTTTAAACTCCCTATCCCACAAGTCTAGCCTGAGCTAGTTGGTGTATGACCCTATAAAATAAAACTTACTACTAATTTTAAATTATATCATTTATTTTAAGGGCTATTTTTAATCAGAGGGTAAATGGCGTGAAACTTATGTGGCGTTTTGATTCAAATTTGAAACAAAATGACTAAGCAAAGAGAAATGAAATGCAAAAAGCAAAAACGATTCTCTTCTTCCTTTTCAAATAGAAACTTGAAAGCCACGAAAGAACAAATTCTTTTATTTTTTGTTTTTATTTTTTAAAACAATGATATGCCCATGCAATCTAGACTTAAAAACTAATCTACATGCATATAAAGCAAACATGTGTTTTTAATTTTTCTTTTATAAATGCAAAAGAAAAAATGGCCTATCAACTAATGCAAGCAAGTACTGTAAGCAAAGAAAATAGACAACTACAATGCACCTAAATGCACAATTCTTGAGTATGCTTGAAATAAATTAATTGTATAAAGTAAGAAAAATGAAGCAAAGTAGATTCATAAAACCAAAGATCAACCACCTAAGGAAGACTTGGAAAAAACCTGGCTTGGGAAGACACAATGAATGGAAATCACTGAAATCAAACAAAGGAAAGTGACAAGCCAACCCTGTCCAGAGATAGAAAAGGATAAAAATGGTGTCTAGAACCCTGGTCACTGATTCATACAACCAGCACTCGAACCTCTCCCCCAACAGGCAAATCCACTTCAAGTTGCTAACAGAAAGACCATCCAAGCAATAAAAAATCAAGGGCTTACTAGGAAGCACAAGGTATGGCTAACAAGGTCATCAAACTCACAGTGCAATGCTCTTAAAGAAGGCCACTCAGCAAGACAAAATCTATAAAAAGGACAGGGACAAGCAAACCCTAACCCAAAAATTTTGTGCTCAGGCTTGTATGTGACTATGTGCAAGGGAAACCCACGTACTGTACGCGACTGTGCTATAGAGAAACCCACGTACAGGAGTTAAATTTTTCAAAAAAAAGAAAAATTCTCAAGGAATTCAAAGGACCACTACAAATCTGAACCAAGACAAAACACCACACATAGAATCAAGGCAAAGACTGGGCATTAATCTACAGAACATAACCCACAGCAGTCTGGGCTCCCCAGCGGAGTCTCTAGTTCTGTTGTTCAGGAATAAACACCCTTATATCCTAGGGTCTGGGGTTACCAATGTACATCTAAAACTTGCATACAATCAGTTTTAAAGTACAGAAAGGAAATAGGAAGATATGTTGGACTCACCCGATTATCGACGGTTGATTCAAGCTTTGTCGTCTCCCGCTCTGCTTCTCTCCAAAGCTTTCAGGGATGCACCTCCTTCACCTGCAAAGAGAAAATTCTCCAAGTACAAACCTATACATGTATATATGACAGGTTATATAAATAACATAAATAGTGCTTAATCAAATATATTTACCAACCATGATACATGAAAGAGACTCAAAAAAAGGTTGGAAGAAGAATTCTCTTTATTAACAATAGTGAATGAGATAAGTGTACAACCCAATGCTTGAGACAAGGACTCCTCTGCAACCAAAGGACTTTGAGTTCTACTACTCCAAAGACTTTTGAAGGTATACCACCAGCATAACTTTGCTCTCCAAGATTCATTCTATTAATGCCCCCCCCAAGGCCTCTATTTATACTTTGGTAAATAGAGCAGTTTTGATGGTTTAGGAGGTTGAGACAGTTGAGATGGTTAATGATTAAGGCTCAACTAATCTCCATTAATCGTGAATTATATTTTTTAATGTTGGATGGATGTGTACGCGACTATTGATATTGGAAACCCGTGTATGACACGTGAGTTTCTCTAAGGGAAACCCGCGTATAGATCTGTACACGGGTTGCAATGGGAATAGTCACGTACAGTATGTGAGTTGTCAACGAGGATAGTCGTGTACGACAATCAACACATAGAAAAATAAAATGGCAAGTTGGTTGAAGGGTAAATGCATCTCATGCCCATCTATAGTGTTTAGGAAAACTTCAATCCTGAAATGTCCTTTTTTGTGCCAACATAATGAAATGTCAGCACTCGGACGGAGAAGTGCCATTTGGATTGATAACAGTATGTCTCCTTAAGGATTCCTCATTCATGGGAAATTTTCCCTTGGCTACTCCTTGTTATCAGTCATAAATTTCCTTTGGATGTGGAAGTAAAATTTCAGAGGTAACCTCAAACCAATCTTTAGACTAAAAGCTATCCCTTTTAGTCAGAGGGGGGTCCCTTTACATAATTAATGCTCAAGGTCACAACAACATCAGTCTATCTTCTTTGCAACGATGGATAGAATATTTAGATATAAATTATAACATGTTTTAAGTTGTATTTGGTAAGATCAGGATACAGAAACAATTGGGCATGGAGTCATTAAGCAAAATTTATTCAGTTTGCAAAAAAAGGGAAAGAACAATTTCTAACACAAAAGAAAGGTAGACAATATTTTGTAGTCATAAAATTCGTTGTAGGATGGTAGTAGAGTTTAAGAATAACAATCCATTACATCAGAGCATCATACTTTGGAAGAATTCTAATGTAAACTTAGATGAAAAATGTGAGTGTTCAACTGCATGTACTTGGAGCACCAGAGATGAATTCCAAACCATTTATTCTCAATCGAATACTAGAAGCAAACACATTTAATGGAATATTGAGATGAAGATAACACATACACATGAGAAAGGATCACCGACTTTGAAATATCATCATATGAATTTATGCTTCAGAAAAAAAATTCAGTCTTTCAATGCTCTACAAATTATATTGGTAGCCAATGAATATAGTTCACAATTGTCTCTTTCTTTTCTTGGGATCCAACCCCCAATACATCATAAAATTCAAAAGAGAGCGTGGAATTTCTATCCAAAATGATTTAATTTTTATTTTGTGTCTGCTTGGATGACTTGGGTGACAAAAAAGCAAAGGTTTTTAAATAGGGTTTTTTCATGAGGATTGAACATGCAATATCTCACCTGACTTCTACTGGACATCTCCCCACCCTATCCCTTGTGGAATCATGCCCCCATCTCTTTAACCTTTGTAGTCCCATAGCTAGCTATTGTTTTATATTAATTTGTACATTTACATGATATATATTAAAATATATCTACTGGGCTTGACTTAGCACAAAAACCATCGGTATCAACCTTGAGCACCTATCCACAAAACATCAATCACTAGCAGGGCCTTGGCCTTGAGCTCCTCGCCATGATTCAAATGCAATATTTACATCATGTACAAATAAATACCAAGGGGTCAAAACCGGGGTATTACAAAGTTGGTATTGCATATAAACCTTGACAAAAATTATAGTAAGAGGTTCAAATGACTGTGATACAACTTCCCATTTAGACTCTGTTTGTGTCAGAAACTGTTTCTAAGGCTAAGGAAACATGCTAACACAATCTCAAGAATAAATTCAATTCAAACTAGGGTTTAGGGTTTTTGTTTTAA
>LPNX011205097.1:0-48536 GCA_001517045.1 Pseudotsuga menziesii
CAAGACCTATTTCCCACCAAGTTCACAGAGATGAAGGGAATAGTTGGAGACTTGGGAGTCATGAGGATACCATTAAAGGAGGATGCTAGACCAGTTAAGTAGTGTCCATACAGATTGAACCCGCGATACAAAGAAAAAGTAAAGGATGAAATTGATAAAATGGTAACAGCAGGAATCATTGAACCAGTAGAGGAAAGCGAATGGGTTATCCCTATGGTAGTACAAGAGAAGAAAACAAAAGGGGACATCAGGATCTGTGTTGATCTGCGAAAACTCAATGATGCATCACTTCATGATCCATTTCCAACACCGTTCACTGATGAAGTATTAGACAACGTAGGAGGACAAGAGGTCTACTCCTTCACTGACGGGTTTTCAGGCTACCACCAGATCAGAATACACCCAGAAGAGCGATCCAAGACCACATTTGCCACAGAATGGGGCTCATTCCAGTATATGGTAATGCCCTTTGGTCTTAAGAATGCACCAGCTATATTTTCTAGAGTAGTAGTTGCTGTATTTAAAGAATACATTCATAAATTCTTGGAAGTATATTTTGATGACTGGACTGTATTTGGGTTAATCAATAAGCACATAGGCAATCTAAGACTGATGTTAGAAAAATGTAGGCAGTACCAGATCTCTCTAAACCTGAAAAAATGTATATTCTGTGCACCATTTGGTATCTTGTTGGGTCACATTGTTTACAGACAAGGCTTGATGGTAGACCCCGCCAAGATCGCTATCATTGTAAACCTTCTAGCACCTAATTCAGTCAAGCAATTGAGGACGGTACTTGGTCATACCGGGTACTACAGAAAGTTCATCAAGGGCTACGCAAAGATCACAGCGCCGATGGAGAAATCGCTCAAGAAGGATGTAAAATTCCTATGGAACGAGGAATGCCAGCAGAGCCTAGACATACTTAAGGAGAAGATGGTTACAGCACCCATCCTAGTATTTCCGGACTGGACTAAGCCTTTCCATGTACATGTGGATGCATCCGGCATCGCATTAGGAGTCGTCTTGACCCACCCAGGAGAAGGGGATCTTGACCATCCCATCGCATATTCCAGCAGAAAGTTATCAACAGCGGAAAAGAACTACACCACAACAGAGAGGGAGGGCTTAGCTATGGTATATGCGTTGCAGAAGTTCAGGCACTATCTATTGGGCGCCCCGTTTAAAATGTTTACTGATAATTCCGCACTGAAGTACCTAGTCAATAAACCAGTGTTAGGGGGGAGAATCTGCAGATGGTTACTCCTCTTCCAGGAGTATGATTTTGAAATCATTGTGAAACCAGGCAGACTGAATGCAGGACCAGATCATCTGTCGCGGCTAGACTCAGGAGAAGAGCCCAGTAACCTAGAAGACAATCTTCCAGATGCACCATTGTTTTCCATACAGATTGCAGACGAGTACTATGCCGACATTATTCAATTCCTCACCACAGGAGTAGCACCTGATGACCAGACTAAGCAGCAAAAGAAGCAGTTGGTTGTTAAGGCAGCAGACTTCACCCTCATCGCAGGATACCTATACAAGTTAGGTCCGGATGAAGTTCTGCGCAGATGCGTGATGCCACATGAGAAAGACACTATTATCAAAGAGGCTCATTCAGGAACCGCAGGAGGACATTTCGCAGGAAAACTGACTGCGCAGAAAATCTTAGACGCAGGCTTGTGGTGGCCTACACTGCATAAAGACACCAAGGACTTCTGCAGATGCTGCGATATCTGCCAGAGGGTAGGAAAACCCTCGCGACGCGATGAAATGCCGCTGCGACCGCAGGTCACGCTGCGCGCATTCGACAAATGGGCTATCGATTTTGTGGGTCCAATCAACCCACTCGGGAAGCGCACTGGTGCGAGATACATTATCACTGGAACAGAATACCTCACCAAATGGGCAGAGGCCAAGGCAGTAAGAAATTGTGATGCTGCTACAGCTGCACAGTTCCTCTTTGAAAACATCATCAGCAGGTTTGGATGCCCAGTAATTTTGATGAGTGACCAAGGTACACATTTCTTGAACAGTACTATTGAGGCATTAACAGAAGAATTCCAGATCCAGCATCATAAGAGCACTCCCTACGACCCGCAGGCTAATGGTACAGTGGAGGCCTTCAATAATATTTTAGAAAATGCTCTCACTAAGATCTGTAATAGCCAGAGGAATGATTGGGACCTTCGAGTTAACGCTGTCTTATGGGCATACAGAACCACATGCAAGAAACTTACGGGACACACACCTTTCAGCTTAGTATATGGACAGGAGGCTGTTATGCCTATGGAGTATATTCTTCCCAGCTTAAGAATCGCTCAGATTACCGAGATGACTGATACAGACACAGTCGAAGCAAGGCTAGCACAACTGCTTGCCTTAGAAGAAGACAGGTTCATCGCCGGATTCCATCAAAAAGTGCAGAAGGCCCGAGAAAAAGCTTGGCATGACAGGCATATTAAGAATAAGACTTTCCAGATCGGAGACCTGGTGCTCCTTTATGACAGCAAATTCATCAAGTTCCCAGGGAAGTTTAAGATGCATTGGCTGGGACCATACCAGATCCAACGAGTCACAGAAGGAGGTGCCGTTCAGCTCAGCCAGCTGAACGGGGAGCTCTTGCCCACATGGATTAATGGCAGTAGGATGAAGCTCTATAGTGACAGGCTCCCCACCTCTCAGCCCTAGCATGAACAGTTTATAGAGGTGCAGATGTCCAGTGTAGTTGAAAGGAGGCATCACACCGAGGAATGAGTCTACACTTAAAAAAAAAAAAAGGATTGTTGACACTGTTTGTTTGCGCAGGTGATGCGGAGTTGCATCGCAACAGTAAGACGTTTCCTCCTGCCACGTACTCAGTGTGCAACCGATAGTGGGCTAGTCAAGTCACTATCTGACAGGTAGTTAATGAAGAAATCACCGATATCCCCTACCGTAGATTTGGCAGCAGTGTAAATAAAGTTTTCCAGATTTGGTAAATCCCCGACGACACCGGTGCCAAGATTTGCACGATGGGAGGGACACGTGAGCAGATCTCAGCAATTATGACAGATCAGAATGACGGGTAGGGTCTTGTCCAAGTAATTATGATGACCAACGGGTGTGACCCAGGATAACCGTTGCGTCCGGTAGTATGCCTTCAACATAAAAGCAGACATCCTTCAAGCAGGAAGGGTATAGTTGCCAAACCATGAGAACTATGCAATGCAGTGCTAAGCGTCCTTTGAGCAGAGCCAATTAAGTTACAGAGTGCAGTGACTTCCAGGGTTCGAAGCCACTGCACGCCCAGAGTATTGAGCTAAGCGGATTCTGACTAAAAGCGAATCTCTAGAAGGCATGTTGAGACGTTTTGACCCTGGTCCTGGTGACCGTAGATCTGCCATGACGACGTCACCCAGGGTTGTGAAACTAAGTACAGCACAAGTTAGACAGTCGCTAAGGATGAAGAGTCAAGCGCCAGAAGTAGAAGTTGTCACTAAAGTATCTGCTAAGGAGAAGAAGAACGCCGAGCCGACCACTGAAGATAAGAAAGCAGAGCAGAAGACTGATGAGAAGAAATCTCTCTCTAGAAGGAAGGTAAAAATCAGAAAAAGAAAGCAATGGGAGAAGGTCACTGACCTATCTGATTAGCTAAGAAAAGCACGAAACATGTTGAAGGTACTGAAGCAGAAACCTGATGGTCAGCGGCAACATGTGGACCCGGACCACTTCGAAGAGAAGAGAAGTGGAAGAATACTGCAAACCCAGCAGAGGGGAGACTTCCAGAACGAGGACAAAGGCTTGTTCTCGGAGCGGAGTTCATGGGTTGCTTCTTCTCCGTCCACGAGGCTCTAGATGGAAGGAAAGGTTTGAGGAGGCTGGAAGATACAGATTTTCCTTGTGATAAAAGTTCTAACCCAGATAAAAAGGAAAGGATATCTGTGGAACACTTCTCAAACACTAGAGCGCTCATCAAGAAGAAAGAGTGAAGTGAGCGACACCGTGACTATGGGTAGAAAGGATAAGAGAGCCCAGCGAGCTAAGTTACCGAAACTCCAGAAAGAACGTATTGAGGTAATGCAAAACGAAGTCGAAAGACTTCGGTAGAAGTTGCAGAAGACATCGCAGGAGTCGAAGGATAAGTTGCAGCAGGAGAAGCCTGTTGCAGGTGGCTCGAGGACGAGCCACAAGTAAGTGTTAGGGGACTATTGGAGCAGGGTCCCGCAGCTACAGAAGAAGCTGCTAGTTTTGGCGGAGAGATAAAGTTTTGGTAGAAAAGAAGACAGGGCAGAGCTACGACGACGTAGCACGTTTCCAGCTGGAGAGCAAAGCCGAAAACCGGGACTTTTGGGATAGAAAAGTCAAAGAAAGGCAACGGTAGCCGAGCGGCCGAGAGAAGAAAGCTCAACCACTGCATTGAAGGCAGCGACGGAAGACAGGAGGGCTCAGCGACCCTCATAAAGAAGAAGGAGCAACGAGGCTCAAGCATTGAAGGCAAAGGACAGAACGAGAAGCGGTGCATAGTACCCATGGTCAGTACCGGGAAGCATGGAAGACTGTAGAGAGCTGTGGGGTGATGGGAAGTGGCTACCTCAAGGACAGAGAGGACCGACTGTCACTATTTAGGGTTTGGGTTTACTGTTGGGACAGGCCCACAGTGTTGTAATGGCGAGACCTTCGGGCCGCCTATAAAAGCTTGCATTTTTGTATTGTAATGGGTTAGCTAATCAGTCAGTTAGTTAGTAGGTCAGTTGATAATTTTGTAGACTCAGGAATCAGTCAGACAGACTGCGTTGTAACGATCCAGACACCTAGCTTGTCTGTGAGTCATTTGAGTCTGTATGTAACCATCCACAGAGAGAACAGAGAGGGAATGATATATTGAAAGATAGGCAACATAGAGATAGAGATAGGCCAGAGATCTAGAAGAGATCTCGCGCTGCATATGCAGTGCAACAGACTGTGCTAACTTCCCTCAAGAGATATAATAGAAGCACAGTTTGGTGGACGTAACTCCCATCCTGGGGGTGAACCACGTTAAACCTGCGTGTTATGTGTTGTATGAATGTGATTGTATTTGCTTGTTGTTACCGGTTATTATGCATGTACTGTTAGTTTCAGTAAGTGAATGTATGTATTGTTCAGCTCATGATAATACAAGAAGATAGAGATAAGTTGAAGTACTTTAGCAGGCTGTTTAAAAGACTCCTTTACGTCTGTCTCTAAATGACCATTTAATCACAATATAAATTCTGATAAGGAGAGTTTCGCACATCGGCACAGTCAACGCTAAGAGCGCAAATTTGGAGCGGTAGGATATCGTAGAGAGGCGATATCACACCGGCAGACGAGCTGCGGTGCGCGATACTGTGAGCTAAGGTCTTAGCGTTGGGGAGAGGTTGGGTGTTCTGTGGTGCGCATAGATGCGATAAGGTTGGAGGTATTGTGAGTAAGTGGAAGTTGTGCGACGCGAGAGGAAATCGTGCGACTTGCGCAGGGTAAGCATCGCACGGGTAGAAGCGCTGCGAGTAGAAGGGGATGTGCGATGTGCAGAGCAAGTTGTTCTAGCGGCGCGCAGGAGTGAGACCTATAAAGAAGAAGTAGGATGCTCAGAACCTGGTCCAAGACACTTGAGTCTTGGCCAACCCATTAGATTCACTTTGGGTGAGACTTCAGATCGCTTCGCGGTCTGTTGCCGAAAGGGCCAGTGAGTTGGGTTGTTGTTGATTAATTACAGTAAACCCGGGTCTGCCCATGCAATCAACACTTACCTATCAAAGTCATGGGTTTCCTTGATGGTGCATATCAAAGTGATCCAAATTTTAGTATCACAGGGCATCTTATTTTTCTTTGATATGCATGCCAGTAAGTATAAAGTTGGAACTGGCATTGGAACAAACAACTTTGCATAATTAATGGCCTCAATGCTCTTGATGAAATGTGCTTTCAATGGTGGTGTAAAAAATCTCTAGGTTTTTGTTGACTAGGATTCATTATAAATTGGATGTTAAACAAGACCTAATTGTCAAATAATGCTACTCTTTAGTACATTTATTTTCAGCATGTTTTTGGGAACTAAACATTATTGTTGATTCTCTTCCTAAAGCAAGTCAAATTCTGGAAGATATGGAGTTAGAAGAGATAATTGAAGGGCCCTATTTGGTTTCTTCCATGTGATTCAAATAAAGGTGACATGTAATATCTATGTATATATTTTACTGTTTTGGCTGAGTTAGATAATATTTTGGTTCATACAGTTTTTTGGATGTATAAGACTATGTGTGTTTTTGGATATTTTCTATAATAATATTATTATTATTTTTGGACAATTTTTGAAATTGAGATTTTTCTCCCATATAGGACCAACATGGGAGAAATTTTTGTACAATTTTTGAAATTGGCACATTTGCAAAGATCATGTAGTATTTTGTCTGCTGTTATCTATTGGGGTATTTTGATGAGATGGAATTAAAGGCCTGTGGTGGAACTAGGGTTACCAAGGTATGAGATGGAACTAGGGTTTGGTGAGAAATTTGCAAGTTAAGAGAGGGAACTAGAAACACATGATCACAAATACTTGCATGCACCAACTAGGCTTTCATGAACAACAATTTGCATGCTCCAACTAGGGTTACCAAGGTATGAGATGGAACTAGGGTTTAGTGAGCAATCATGCAAGTTAGGAGAGGGAACTAGAAACACATGATCACCAATACTTGCATGCACCAACTAGGCTTTCATGAACACAAATTTGCATGCACCAACTAGGGTTTACTTCAACCAATTTAGGGTTTGTAGGGTACATGATGTATGTTAGTATGGTATGATGAACTAGTATCATAGGGTATTGTAGGGTATGATATGGTATATATTACACATGCATGCATGCCTTAGTGTTAAATGGTACATATTGTTAGTATGTTATGTTATGGTACATGTTATTGTATCATAGTATGGTATGATGTTAGTGTCGTAGGGTAATGTAGAGTATGTTATTGTGTGTATGTTAGAATTGTATGATGTTAAAAAGTTGATGAGTCGTTTAAATTCTTCCTTTAAGTATTGAAAATTCATTTAAGTTAGCACACATGCACGAACCACACATATCATTATATCACATAGGTGAACCACACATATCATGTTCCAAGACCAAGTCAACCATGATATCATGTTCCAAGATCAAGTCAACCATATATATGTATAAATTTGAACCTTGCTTTATATTATATATGTATAGCAATAATGTTGTACAAAAATTGCCATGCCACATGGCCATAATAAAAAATAGTGGATCAAAAAGTACATCTATGTGTACATATGAACAAAAGGTTACATCTATGTATGCCCCCTATACATTTTTTCTAGTTATCCCCCGTTTTGTTGCCATTGCCAGAGTCTTCGAAGAAGTGTAGCTTTATTTTGAGACTGCTCACTGGTGATGCCCATCGCTGAACAAGAGGGATAGGTCTCATCAGTGGAGACTGCAGAAAAACCAAATTTTGTAAGTTAGTTTACCAACCTTTAAAAATTCTATGTACATTTGTTCAAATTCCAAAACCAAAATAACATTTCTACTTACTGTACGTGAGTAAGTAATCATGGGTCCTGTTGCCTCACTAACAGCGACCTTGATTGGGTGCTCTTCTTGCACCACTTGCTCACTATCAGGCTGCATATATATATATATATGCCAATGTCAACAAATATACATGTACCTTGGGGGGGGGAGAGGGTCACCAATTTGGGTCTCTTCAAATACCAAATCAGAGAAAGATATGTACAAAAACATACAAAGAAAGCGATCTACATAAACATACTTGCTGGCTCGTCAAAGGTGGGCCACCGGTTTGGTGCTCTTCACGCACCGGTGCCTCACTAGGGGCATGCATATAAAGTAACATATATATGTCAATTTAATATAAAATAGTGAATCAGAGACATATATACTACCTGGAAGGAAAATGATGAACTACCAAAGAAAGCGAAACATACATACCTGGTTGGGGGGAAGAGGTGGGTTGACAACAACCTCGCTTTGGTGCTCTTCAGGCACCACTATCACAATAGGTTCCTGCATAAAGTAACATATGTCAAAGTGATACAAGTTACAAAATGATTTTTCCAAAGAAAGCGAAACATAATTAAAAGCATATTTCAAATAATACCTATGTCTACGAATCTACTTCTGCATGAGAGGGAATAGGCTGCGATACAATATACTCATCCTGGTCAACCTGCATAAAACATGTTGTGTCAAAATTAGGATACATATTGAATGTTACAATATATACTATAAATATGTAAATAAAGTTGACAAATTAACAAGTATAGTTCTTACCCCTATTGGTGAAGAACCAAACCCATAAGCAATATTGACAGCCGCATCAATGTTCTCAACGTTGATCGGCGGACTATGTGACTATGGTGTGCCATGGGACACCAGCTGTATATTTGTTCACATAATTTTTTAGATAATTAAATAGAAATAAATTGCGAAACAATTGAACATTTTGACATGAAACAAAATATAATATGAAAATAATGAGTTTTACTTACAAAGCGAAGTAATCCATCATCTTGAAAGTCAAAATCAGGGCCATAGCATATGCCTCCACATGATGTGCAAGGGTGTGGAGTAACATGACACTCTGAAGACTCTACATCTCTTTTGTGATCTGTAGATGGGACCGCCTTAGAAGTGCCAGCCCCTTGTTCTACATTGCCTTGGACATCAGTCCCATGCTAAAGCAATGTATCTGCCATGTCAAATAATGCCTCCTGTGTATACTCAATCACAATACCTACAGGAGGATATACCCAAGGGTGTTTTGGTGTGCGTGGTGGGCGTGGCACACGGTTAGGATCTGTCCTAGCACCTTCCCTATCTTGGGGCATCCGATGACCAACACCCTGGTTGCCTAAGAGATTGAAATAGTTAACATGTTTCCCTAGGATGAATTCTGCATACAACTTCCTAAGGAAATAAAATGGGATGTCCCTATTCCCATGGGGGTCTTCATCGAAGACCATATACCAACGATCCATCCAATTGGCCTTTATATTTGGTTCAATGCACTAGTCTATGGAAATGTGTGCTCGACTGGTGGGTGGAACCAATCCGGTGCTAGGGTCCCGGAATAATGAAAATAACTGGTCTTTTGTAATTTTAAGGGCTTTGATGTCTTTATGAGTCAATCCATCGGAGTAGTATTTCCTCCTAGATTCTCTGTACAAGGTAATGTTGTACAGATCTCCTTGGGCATCAACAATTGTGTCTGTTATTGTGTCCAAGGCATCAGCTAAAGACTCTCTCAAATGATCCCCCCCTCTAATAGATGAGCTAAGGCGCCTCAATGATGCCAAGCATGCAATAATCTGTGCGTTTCTATCTTGTTCCCCCTCCGAGTTTGGGTTAGGTTGTTGTGGGTTATTAGAGGGTGGGTTTTCCACATTGTGTTGTTAATTTGTGTTGTCTATTAAGATTTAAACAAAAAACTACAAGTTATTTTACTATTAATCATTATTTGATTGAACATTCAATTTTTTTTAAAAATTTGTTTAAAATAATTATAAAAACAATGAAATTATGGAAAAAATTAAAGAATGGAAGACTAAGTGAAAAGGATAATCTAGCATTTAACTACCATTGGAGAAATCCACCTCGAACTCGACCTCGAAAAGCTAAAACACAAATCGCACTTGCGCTATTTCGCCCTTGCGGTTTTTCATTGTCCCAATCTTATGCAAATGAAATTTGAGGGGCCTGCAGCCTCTGTTTTATTTTTTTTTCTTTTCAATATCGCATATGTGATATTGAAAAGTAAGAAACACTATATTGCATGCTTTTTTTAATCAAGGGTAATATGTGGTATCATTTGTGTATATTTTCTAGTCACGTTGTGGAGATCCCTTATTAGCCATATGTACTATGCAATGTTATCATACTACTTTGTGGAGATAGTATCACTATTTTGTTATTATTTAATAGCATTGATCATTATTTCCCTTTGCACATACTACTTTCAACTTACAAGCACTAAATATCTTATGGTATGTAAGAAACATTTTTGAGTCCTCTTACATTCCTTGTTCTATCCAGATATAATTTAATTGTAAGAATTCATGATACAATACCAAATGGATTATTGTGTATTAATAGCTCATATGTTAATGAAGAAAAATTTAGGCTTGCCTATCTACTAGTTGATGGAAGGTTGGAAAGAGTAGGAAGGATGAAAAGAGTGTTATTCAAAGCTCATTATACTATGGAGGCTATGAGAAATTATATGATTGATCTTGTTCCTTCTGAGATTACAATATTGGCACAAACATTCCATTCAAAGAAACTCAAATAGAACAATATATATAATTCACATTTTTCATTTATGCCATATTGTTTTGTATGAACAATAAATTCTAGGAAAATCTATAGATATGTTTTGGACCTTGCTATTGTAGTCCATCCAATGCAAATATCAAAATGAAATTGATTGATTGGGTGTTGTTGGAAGTAGGAAACCTTCATTGGGAAGGTAGTGGAAGAAGAGAGTGAGATGGAAGGGTTGTTGAATGGTTACTCTAAAATCATGGCTTTCGATCTCTACATTTTGAATATCTTTAGATCGTATATCCTCCACAATGGTTTCTTCATAAAACCTAAAAAATCCACCCTACTCATATCTAAAGAAATGTTTTGTACCTTGCTATTGTAGTCCATCCAATACAAATATCAAAATGAAATTGATTGATTGGGTGTTGTTGGAAGTAGGAAACCTTCATTGGGAAGGTAGTGGAAGAAGAGAGTGAGATGGAAGGGTTGTTGAATGGTTACTCTAAAATCATGGCTTTCGATCTCTACATTTTGAATATCTTTAGATCGTATATCCTCCACAATGGTTTCTTCATAAAACCTAAAAAATCCACCCTACTCATATCATCCCATGAACCATCACCTTTAATGAAGCAAGATTGGAGCATGAAGCAAGGAACCAACATGATGCATGGATGGGTATCATTAGTATGGATAGGTATCAACCGTGTCTTCCACATCCATTATGATCATTTAACAATCCTTCCAACAATAATGTTAAATATCACATATGCAATACGTTTTCACGAACCTTAGCCTTGTGTTTGGGCTCGGGTTATTCTGAACGTACCATCAATAACGCATATGCGTTCTTGATTTGCACTTCAGAAGTGTCTTTCTGATTTCCTAAGTGGCACCAAAAAGTCAAACCAACTTCATGTGAGCGCCCCCACATAAAAAGGTTTTCTGGTTTACAATTGTTTTCTAGACCAACAAGCTTTCCACCCTTCGTTAATCCTTTTGAGATTGTGATGGATATCAATTATGATATATTTGTAAGAGGACACTACCTCTAAGTTGTTAGCATAAGTGTATTTCTTGGACTTGATAATCATAACTTTAGTTTTGTTGGTATTAGTAGGCATACCCATATTAGAGTAGAGATACTTGATAATTCTTAATTACCTACCAAGGTTAGAGGGACACCTTTCCATAAGAACAATATCATCATCATAGAGAAGGAGGATGACGACTATTTCAGCTAAGGTCGTGCTAACACAACATGTTTCTTCTAAATAGCATTCTAGATTATCTATATATATGTTGAAAATAGTAGGGGAGAGGAGGAAGCCTTACTCAACTCCAATATTACAATTTAATATATTTCGATCATCCCTTAGTGCTCTTAAATTTGACACTAATAGTCTCATACAACATTATCACGACGACTCTTAACTTGACAAAAACCTTTCTATATATATATAATCATGAAATTGTAATTAATACTATAGTTTTATATGTTTTAGATTTTAGTTTAAAAAAAAAAATTAGATATATGACTATTTTGTATACATTGAAAATAGATTGTATAATGATAAATTCACCATAGTATATTATAATGTATTATTTTTCCTAGAACTTCAGAAAATCATGTTATATATATATATGTCTTATTTTCTTAGAATTTCAGAAAATGATGTTATATATGTGTAAGATTAATATTATAGTTTTATTTTTAGGTTTTTTTAAATTAGATATGCATATTTTGTATGTTTTAAAAATAGATTGGATAATGATAAATTCACCATTTCCGATTATCATCTTTGTGGTAGGCATGATATATTATTTTTGTTTGTGGTTGACTAAGCATTAGTTTCTGTTGATTGAAATGCAATGCATTTTTTAACTAAAGTTGTAAGCTAATTTTCTATTAATCAATATAAAGATAATTTTTTTATGCAAGATAATTGGATTATATTTTGATGTGTTACTGCCACGATAGTGCCGTGGTTATGGGAATGGATCCCTCTCCTTGATATCGTTGCATTCATCGATGGGTGTCTAACATCCAATTCTTTAACTCCTTGCATTCTTCGATGGGAGCCTAACAATTTGTTGTGTTTAGTATTAATTATCCTCTACAGTCATCCGGTGCAGAGCCTTCAACTTCATAAATACACATTTCTCTATACAGGTGCCAATTTTGGACTTCAAGGTCACCTCTTATGCTAAACCTATGCAATGCCTTTCAATTCTATCTCAAGAGCAATCCATTTCCATCTATGACACTATAGTTCTTCCAACAAGAGAATTGCAATTATAATTGCATTGAGATTTGTCATTTTCTTTGAAGCAACTCGGAGGATTTCAGGTTTGGATAGTGAAAAATATGACTTGGAAATTGAAATAATTATTGAAATAAGATTCCTGATGTAGGAGGGAACCCCAAAAATCCATATCCCAACTGCTTCCCCAGGATTTTGTTTGCTCTGCATTTAGAAAACCTCTAAATCTTCCTACTCGACCAGATATTTCTCTAACTCTTCTGGGCAACTCTGTTTCTGCAGGCTCAATTCCATGAACTAGCTTTCCACAAGATTTCTTCTACAACATCGGTCTTTTTGTAACTCAATCTTTTCGCAATTGAGTTTCCGCAATGGCATTTACACAATTCGACTCCTTCCGCAATTACCTTTTCCGCAATTGACTTTCTGCAATTTCCTTTCTGCAATTGCGAATTGCGGAAATTACTGAATTCCAAAATTGACTTTCCGTAATTATGCAGTCGCAACACACCTTTTTGCAAATCATATTGCAGGTTATGTATTGCGGATCCATCTTTCCACTTTTTCCAAAAAATGGGCTTCTGCAATTTTCCTCCCGCAAGTCTCCTTCCACAATTCCTAAGAATCGTCGATCTCTTCTGGCTTTGGCTCTCGTTCGTCAATCTTCTATTAAGTGTGGAACTTCATTTTACTTTATGGATTGCTTGTATCTCGTGCAAGTTCACTTCATGAATATTTTCCCACCGATGATCTATCTTTCTCCTTTAATCAGGATCGCCCAAATATTAACCATGATCTCTATAATTATACGCCGATCGATCAGAGAATCGATCAAACATCTAAATCTACCTTCATCCAATTCAATTTCTTGGGCTCATTCTGGTCCAATCCTAAACTTCACTTTTTGTGGAGCTTATATAAAGGAGAATCGATCCTCTTAGTGATCAATGAAATAGGTATTACTCATGCGTTTCACACACATATATTCATTAAACACTCTCTGTAACCTTGAATCATTCAAAATCCCTAATTCCATGATACACATACATAGATATATCAACCCTTCACAGAGATTAAGCAAGAATTCAACTCATAAAATCATACATTCAGAAATAACTTCACTTACATAGAGATATGATTTTCTTTGCTCAATCATAAGAAACTGTATAGATTCACATTTTAGTTCAGAATCTATGTTCTGATCATCCTAGGTCTGGTATAAACAGAACCAAATATCCCTGGCCTGACTTCTCCTTGATTTGGCTATGCCTTAGCCAGATTTACAATATTTGGCTACTTCCTCTTAGCCAAATTTACATTGGTTGGTTATCCACTCTTAGCCAAATTTAGATTTGTTGGCTATATCTCTTGCCTAGAAGGATAACATAATATATACACCATGATTCATGAACCAATTCTTGTTCAGATCCTCAATACACTCAACAATCTAACAAACTCTTAAGCCTGACCTATGACTCGCCAAGAAACCATCGAATGCTTCATCAAATGTTTCCATCAGTTATGAGATTTGTTACATGACTCATCAAATGAATCAATGACTCACCTATAATCCCCAGGAAGAAAGAAATATGACCTCCTGGTCATAATATTCCATATTCAATATTCCCGAATCACAAACTTTGTTCTATAGCTGGTCATTATTCTCATCATGTTGTATTTTCTATGTCATCTTTATTTGTCCTCATTTCCAAATTTTGTGTTGCAATGCCCCACAGGATTTGCTTCTGTAATATTTCTTTGTCATGTGTCTCTTGCTGCTGATTTGTTTCCTTGCTCTGCTAATGTAAATATTCCTTTCTTCTTCATGTATTTTCTGAGACACTTTCACCATCAACATCCTCATATTATTTATCTCATTGTCCAATCTGTCCCTTGGTTGGCACATTTCCTTATACTGAACTTGTTGTTCTAGTTGTTGCACATCATTTTCATTTATATCTCTAGGTTTTTTATCTTTTCCTTCAATTGTGTCATTTCTGATTGACATCTTCACCTATTCATCAAAATTTGTAGTTTCCACTCCTATCTTTTAGTTTCACATTCTGAACATGCAACCTCTGTTTCTCTATATTTTTTTCCAAGATATCCACTTCTTTACATAACCCAATGAATTCATTATCCATTAAACTTATCAACTTCATACAGTCCTCATTTTCCATCATCCAACCTTCTAATGACCATACTTATTCCTCCAAATCTACACATGAAATTAAATCAAGAATATATAACTCAATGGATACCTTAATTTCTTCTTTTACTTGGTGCTGTTCAATTGCATTTATGGTGCATATTTCCTGCAAACGCTCAGTTTCTTCATTCCACTAGATAAGCATTCCATTAGGATGCTTATACTCATTTTCCTCTTGAATGTATTATAGTCTAATCTTATTCTACCTACAACAACAAATTATTTTTCCTTTCGTCAACAATCATACTGTCAAAATGTTTGAGTGCTCTCCTTTGGTTTTCTTCATGGGAGCAAGTCATCTCATCCTTCATTTCCAGAACAAACTTATGGCTTTGGTCCATGTCAAAGATATATGGATACTCTTCTTCCTTTACCTATAGGATAATCTCACTAGGTTCATCACATGTTACTCCTGCAACCATACACAATTCATTAATTTCAAAAATATTGAGATTTTCATCTTCCAATGATTCTCTTATCAACACATTCTTTTGTTGATATGAAATCTCCCAAGAGTTCATGAGAATTTCATCTAGTCTCTCTTTTACATCATATTCTCTAAATATGGTTCCATGTTTTGGTTCACAATAATGAACGTCGACCTATATCAAGGATGTAATTCTGGTCTTGTTTTTTAGAGCATCCATCCAATGCTTCATTTTCTCACAAACCTGCATAAACACACCATTTAAGTGTTCTCCAATACATGCAGTCACACAAAAATTATTATATTTAAAAACACAAGACTCCTCATCTGTATTCTCAAGCATATCATCTTTAGGTAGTTCTGAACTTATCAGAGAGTTCAGAAACTCATCTATAATCTCCTCATCTGTTTAATCATCCTCTCCAAGAAAAAGACCCTATTTAGGTTCACAGTATGAAATTTCCATCTTAGACTTAGCTATCCCAAGTTCTTCCTTCAATCTAGCAGACATATTTTTCTTTAGCTTCACCTGTAGTGAAATCCATGTCACCTTCTTCTTTCTCATTATCCTACCATACCTTTGGTTCTCTTTCTGTAGCAACATCTTCAAATGAATACGTTGTAATCCTTTATCAACTAATCCTCTATCATACTCCTATTGACTCATCCTGTTGATGTCTTCTGCCTTGACATATTGTCTTTTGCTGTGGATTTTATTTGAACCTTTGCAATGACTTCCAGTAGTCATAATCTCCATTTCCTCTTTCTCTTCCTCTATGAACTTCATCTTGTTCACTTGTGGACTGTAGCTAAGCCTTCACCTTCAACAAGTCTATGTACCTGCTGCTATACATCAACAAGCTATCTCTCCTTGAGCTTTTCCTTTTGGTGTCTCTTGGTTCTTCTCTTCTAGAAGCTCTTGAGCAACCTCCTTTGCTCCTTTTGGCTTCTATAGATCCACTTCTCCTCTAAGAACATTTAACTTGTTCCCTTCTTGTCCAATCTCTGTTGGATCCTTAGGTTCTACCACTGCTTTCTCTTTTCTCCAAGAGTTCACAAACTCTTCATAAAAAATACAATTATTCTTGATACACCTCCTCTAGTTGCTACCGTTACTGTCAAACCTTTCCTATTTATTTCAAACTAATTATTATAACCAGAGTTAAATAAAAAATCAATCAATCCATACCTTTAATAATTTTCCACTTGTATAGTTGGCTGAAATATCTCCTCTGTTATCTTCAAAGATCTTGTTCTTGTTCTTGTCTTCCTTTGAATGGAAAAATTCCTCTCACAGTTGGCTATGTGTCCATCAGTTGTTCAAGAGTATTAACAAAATATTTTCATGCTCCATAACTTCACATATGTTCCTGTTAAATCTTTCCAAGGATATATTCTTCACTCTTCTGTGGCTAGAATCAAACTTCAAATATACACCACACATTCTCTGTCTGCAATTCATAGTTAATTGAAATCATAACTGAAAACAAAAATATCATTACCTCATCCCAAGAGAGAACCATGCGCTGATTTCCTTCAATACACGCAAAATCCCTTTTCCACTCGGCTCTGATAATCTTCACGCATAAGTCTTCTACGCTCTGCTACCTTCACGCATAATTAATTTTCTTCTATGATACCACTTGATGGCATCAGCATGAGTACTCATAGAAACATATCAGACTTATGCTTTGATATCTCTACCCTGATACCAAAATGGTGCCGGAGGGAACCCAAAAACTCCATATCCCAACTGCTTCCTTAGGATTTAATTTGCATTACATTTAGAAAACCTCTAAATCTCACTACCAGGCCAGATATTTCTCTAACTCTTCTACGCAACTTTGTTTCTGTAGGCTCAACTCTACAAACTAAATTTCCACAAGCTTGCTTCTACAACCTCAATGTTTTTGCAACTCAATCTTTCCACAATTGAGATTATGCAATGGTGTTTCTGCATTTGACTCCTTCCACAGTTTCCTTTTCCGCAATTTCCTTTCCGCAAGAAAGATTCCACAAGATTATTTCTGCAAGGTTCTTTACACAATTGCAGATTGTGGAAATTCCTGGATTCCAAAATTGACTTCTGCAATTATGTGGCCACAACACTCCTTTCCATAATCAAATTGTGGGTTACGGATTGCAGATCTATCTTTCCACTCTTCCCAAAATTTGGGCTTCCGCAATTTTCCTCCTGCAAGTCTTCTTCCGCAATTCCTGAGAACCTTCCATCTCTTGTGTCTTTGGCTCTCACTCGTCAATATTCTATTAAGTCTGGAACTTCATTTTAATTTGTGTATCGCTTGTATCTTGTGCAGGTTCACTTCATGAATCTTTTCCCATCGTCGATCTATCATGCTCCTTTAATATGGATCGTCCAAATCTTAACTACAATCTCTGTAATTATACGCCAATTGATCAGAGAATCGATCAAACATCTCAATCTACCTTCATCCAATTCAATTTCTTGGGCTCATCTTGGTCTAATCCTAAACATCACTTTTTGCAGAGCATATACAAAGGAGCATCGATCCTCTCAGTGATCGATGACATAGGTCTTACTCATGCATTTTTCGCATAGAGATTCATCAAACACTCTTTATAACCTTCAATCATTCAAAATCCATAATTCCATGATACACATACATATATCTATCAACCCTTCACAGAGATTAAGAAAGCATTCAACTCATAAAATCATAAATTCAAAAAGAACTTCACTTACACAGAGATATGCCTAAATAATCTTTTCTTTACTCAATCATAAGAAACTTTGTGCATTCACATTTTAGTTCAAAATATACATTTGATCCTTCTAGGTCAGGTATAAACACAAACAGCTATCCTTGGCCTGACTTCTCCTTGATTTGGCTACGCCTTAGGCAGATTTACAATATTTGGATACTTCCTCTTAGCCAAATTTACATTGGTTGGCTATCTCCTCTTAGACAAATTTACATTGGTTGGCTATATCTCTTGCCTTGAAGGCTAACCGGATATATACAACAGGATTCATGAACCAATTCTGGTTCAGATCCTCAATGCACTCAACAATCTAACAAACTCTTAAGCCTATATTATGACTCGCAAAGAAACTATCGAATGCTTCATCAAATGCTTCCATCAGTTGTGGGATTTGTTGCATGACTCATCAAATGAATCAATGGCTTGCCTAGTGATTCTCCATCCATCTAAAAGAACATAAAACATATGCTTATTTACAATATTTTATTCAAATAATTTTTTACTTAGAAAATGAAGAACCCTTCTAGGTTTGATCCAAACATTAGGTTTGGACTTGGATGGAAAACATGATGCTCCTGCGTCAATTCCTTGATCTCACAACCTTACAACTTTGTAGATGGATCAAAAATGGGGACAATCAAGAGGTGAACATACTCAAACACAACACCAAATGAGATATGGATGTCTCCTCTGCATAACTGGGTTAGTATTTTCCCCTTGAATTCTCTTTATGTACTTTTACGACATGTATAATGTAGGTGTCCTAAGAACAATAACATCTAATATCTATACCCTCTTTATGACCCTAGAAATATTTTCTCTAATTTTTTTGGCATCAACCTTAGAGAACTAGTTTCTGTTGCAGGTTATGATATAAATATCTAAAGGACTATGGACCAGTGTTATGATATTTGGTCCATGCCATACATCTTAATTAACAGTAACATAATGACACTCACTTTATTTTTTTTGTTAGCAACAACAAAGAAATTTATGGAAAAAACAATGTCAAAATTTTATGAAATTTGTACCTTTGGATATCATTCTGCTCAGAATTCCAAACATAGGGTTTGAATGCTTTCATTTGAAATTGTCTTCAAGAAAAAATGCCTGTAAATTTACTATAGATGTATAGCCATTGGTGCAGTTTCAAGTATGGATTCGCAATAAGATTTCATAATACATGTTTTTATATTACGATGACCATGTCCTTAGCATTCAACGTTAATTATCCAAGAATTAGTTTTATAGAAGTTGTAATACTAAGTTTCTAGAAGCATGGCAGCTGGTGTCCACAAAGCAAGTTGCTAACAATGAAAAATCATCATATCTCGGTATCTTACCTTTCAAACCAAGATTCATGGGATGTAATAACCCTTTCCAAGAATTTGTTCCTTAAATATCTTTCCACATATCAACAATCCCTATATTTTCTATCTGGTCTACAAACAAATGGATGATATCTTCAATAGATTGAAACAAGTTCAAGCATCATGGCTTTCTCAAGGCCCTTTTTGTATCTAATCCATGGACTTGAGAATCCAATATAAATTCTCATCCACTCCTTCTCTTCTTTTAGAAATAGGGGCACATATGTCTTCATCATCTTCTACAACACCAAAAATTGCATGTATACTTTTCTGCAACTTCCAAGTTGCACCTTCATCTTCCACGATACATCCATATAAAGTAAACCATAGAGAAACATGGTCTCTTACCTTTTTTGAATATCGTGGAACAATTGTTAGTAGGCATTTTATAGGATAATTAGTTGCGTAGCACAGAGGATGATGCACAAAGATAAAGTTGGTGTGCAAGGAGGAAGTTGGCGCGCAAGGAGGATTGGTCATATTTTGTATATTTCGGTCATATTTTGTAGATTTTGGTTATTATTTTGTATTTTTTGGTGCAAATAGTTAGGAATTTAATTTAAGTGGATCATGTTGTAAAAGGCGCAATCCTATATATAGATCTAGGAGTTGTAATGTTGAAGGACATTTGGGGGTACTAAAACAACACATCTGTGATCTATCTTTCATGCAAGATAAGAATTGTGGAACTGTTTTGAGAACCTATAGTTTTGATGCGGAAGTAATACGACATTGTGAATATTTGATGGGAACACTGTGTCTTTTCGATATTTCTATTTTCCTGTTTTCTTGTGATGTGATGTGAATGGATTAATACCGCAGTATGATTCTTATTTTTGAATGATGCAATGCTTTTATGTCTTAAATCGTGTTATGATGATCGATTTGTTTTGTATTGCTGTGATCTGATAACCAATGGTATGGATCTACAATAATGAACCAATGCTTGGATCTGTGAATAAATGCTACGATAGTGAATAGTAGATGCAAAAACCCTCCTTACTACGAAAATGTGGTTTCGATAGTTCTCCCTTGAACATGTAGGGTGAGATTTCATCTACTCCACAAGTGTTCCTGGATAGGGTAAAACCTATCTAGGCCAATGCTCAGGGAGATCGCTAAGTTAAGGGTGTTGACAGAGAGTGAACCCCTGTCGATGGATCTGTGCAAATGGTTTTGTTTCCAGGACTGTAGTGCACGGAGAAGGAGGACATGTTGTGGCATCCGGCCAGAGTAGAGATTCAAGATTGGTTCGACCAAAAGGACCATGAATTCACGATAGAGGAGAATTAGAACCTTGGATTGATGATAGAATAATGGCTAGGAAGGTACATGTATTCTGATCTCCATGAGTACTTTTTCTCTTAGTTTCTGATCATCTTGTATGAGTGGTTAGTGTAGTTGACCTATAGGAATACAAATTTTCAAGGAGGAGAACCCACTGGCTGGACCCCAGAGTTGATCCAGCAACTATAGGAGGTAGATAACAGAGCATCAAGGGCTATCGAAGTGTGGCTTGATAGCATATTGGAGGGTTACATCGCTGAGTTCATTGTCAACATAGTCAAATCTTACAATGACGCAGAAATGGAGTTCTTCAAAGGACCAAGAGATAGGTTTCTGTTATCGTTGCAATTGCTGATTAAGATGCTCATCCATGAGAAAGGAATATTGAAGAGAAACACTGATGAGTAGAGCCTGGGTGCGCAGATGCTGTGGATACTGTGGAGACGAGGGTTGGATGGAATGATATGAGGTAGATGGATGGGAGTTACGACGAGAATATGAGGGAAGCCGAGGAAGGAAGTGGTCTTTTGCAAAGTGGAGTAAGGTTTTGATAAGAGAAGAGGAAGAGGACTGGGGAGAGTCATGATGCATCCGAGACAAGAGGCTATGAGAGAAGATCAAAAGGGACAAAGGGACCCTACAATGATGAAGGAGATGACCAGGCTACACTCAAGCCTGAGGAAAGACCAACCCCAAACCGTAACGTACCCACACCTCTGTGAACTGCGCCACACTCAGGAAGAAATACTAGCTCAACACCAAGTTGTCTGACATGTCATCAACACTCTAATAGTAGCGGATCAACAGACGTAGGAAGAAGGCCCAGGATGACGAACGATGATGTGAAGTTACCTCTATTCATGGGAACGGGACTGAGGATCCTGAACAATACTGGTTTCTATGCGAAGCAGTTTGGACTGTAAAGCAAGCTTAGGATGATGATGTTAAGAAGGCTCAGTTGGCGATGACCTTTCGAGGTCGCGCACTGGATCGGTACATGAAGTTTGTGCAAGTTTTGTCAAGGAATCCAATGAAGACTCTAGAAGAGATCATAAAAAGTTTGATCAAGGAGTTCAAAAAACCTAAGTATGATGTGCAATATATCATAGATTTAAAGTAGATCAAGCAATATCCTAATGAATCTGTTTGGGACTTTGATCAATGATTCAAGACGTTGATGGTGAGAGTAAGCTTTGGAATGAGTGATGTACAACACAAGGAATGGTTCATCGCGGTATTAGTACCACATATCAGTATGTGCTTGATGCAGAAAAATATTGTTACATAGAGATAGGATCTGGAGATCGCAATGAAGCTAGGGGCTCTACTTATTGGCGAGACTAGAGTTGAAATGAATTAGATTCAATCACAAATTGCAAACCCGATGATCCAATTGCAAGATATCAAGAAAGGAATAGATCGTCGCGAAGACATAATAAGGATCATTGTCCATATTTCAGAAATTATCTACTATCGGGAGCTCTAAATATGTTGAGTCATGGGGGCATGCCATGGTGCCTCGTATGTCAAGTTCATGGGCATCGACATGAAGATTATGTGCTTATGCAGAAAATGGTATCGAAGCCGACAAATTTGTATTGCACATTTTGTCGATCTGTTGGACATGAAGATAAACACTATCGAGCATATGATTTTCTCTAGGAGAGGATGATGGATGCATATTACATGAAGATAGAAGACCATCAACCGACAGAGAGACCACCAGCGCAGGTGGTATAGCCACAACCGCAGCCATAGTTTGTACCATAGCCGCAACCACAACCACATTTTCCTCCTCTACCACTATAGTACAATTAGATACAGTATGCTTTGCAGCATCCACAGTATACTCATGCATAGTATACTCAACCATAGTATGCACAACCAAAGTCGTATCCCCCATCGCAGTAGCAGTTCAATCAACCATAGTATCAACAGCAAGGAGGATTTCACGGATGATTCCGAGGAGGATGAGGTGGAGGCTTTGGTCGAGGAGGAGGACGAGGTCACATACCTGTGCACTGCTATAATTGTGTAGTATTGGGGCATTATTAGAGGGATTGTCCAAACCTGTAAGTGCAATGTACTTATTGTATCGCTACGGATCACATAGTTGAATACTATCCTCAGCTGATCACGAAGTGGAAAGCAAGGAATGATCCACAGCTGTAGAAACTGAATCAAAAGCAGAATCGGAATGTGAATCAAGACATGAACCAGCCAGTGAATCCGCCAGCAAACTAGAACCAAGGACCAACAATTGCGGAGATCTCAGCAGAACCCAGAGTTCAGTCTACTGATGTTGCTATCATTACTCGTGGAGGTGCGACAACAGGAGATGATGGACCGATTCCAAAAGTCTGATTGGATGGAAAGAAGAAGGTGCAATTTGATGTCGACATTGAGAGGGATACATTCTTTAAATCATGTGATGTGATAAGAAGAGATTTTGGTAAGTTTCATGTTTATGAGATGCCACCTATTTTTTATTCAAATTTGGTAGCAGGACCATCGTGACCACATGGTACCTTGAAAAAATTATTTGAATGTTTTTTTTGATGGAAAAATACCATGATGCGATCACCGAGATCGCAATTATGTTACATTGACCAATGAAGGGGTGGAGGGATTCTGCTATGAACTCTCTGCACAAGAAGAAAAATGGGAAAGAAATGAGAATGAATATTCAAATTGGATATTACGAGGTAGATTCATTCATTCTGGATCTAGGATCGGATGTCAACATTATGACAAAGAAGACATGGTAGAAGATGGGGATCCCACAACTATTTTGGTCCCATGTGCAGCTTCGATTGGCTAACCAGGCCAGAGTGACACCAATTGGACGAGTACCGCATCTAGCAGTGGAAGTTGAAAGAATGAATATTTACACGGACTTCGATGTTATTGATATTGTTGATGGTGGAAGCTCATATCCTACACTACTGGAGATTGGATGGGCTAATGATAGCTTGTTGGTGATTAATTTCAAGAAGCACGTGATGAAATTTGAGAACCGTGACATCAGAGTCATAGCCCCGATGGATCCAAATGAAGGAAGAATGTATGTTGAACTAGTTAAGGAAGAAGTTGTAGGGGTAAGGGACCATGTGTACAACATATCAAAAGAGTATATCCAACCTAATGTTCACGACGAGCTGGGTTGGTGAAGCTCTAGCTCTGTATCTTTAGATTCTGATGATGCCTTGGAGAATCGACAGAATCAGATGCATGAGGTATCAATTTGGAAGTCTGGCATAATTACTCAGTCACTATGACAAGCCACCATAGAGATTGTTGAGTTGCCAGTATATGAAGGATTGCCTGAGTTGTTTGATTTTCTTGTTGAGTTTGAAGATAATGTGTCAGAACCACAGATATTGTTGGCATTGGACGAAGCATTGAAGGCTACTCCAGCACATTGGTGGGTGACACACAAGAATTAGATCAATGAATGGTCGTTGTGTCAAAGGTTGATGGAACTTCTCTTTGGTGAAACAGAACAATACCAAGAAGAGAGGTATGATGGGAGGAATTATCCTAATGATCATTTAATTGCATGTCAGACTATGTGGTTGTCATGGACAAAGAATGAGTGGGTACATGCTTTTTTACACACATTGGATGAAATTTCGTGACAGTGGTACATACATTAGAGGAAATATCAACTCAAAATGGGCCTCTTAAAGAAAATAATAAAGTAATAGTTAAAATAATAAAATGATATTTATAAATTTTGGAGGAAGAAAAGAAAAAAACTACTTTTTTTGTTTGTATTTTCGACATATATCCCTGTGTTTTTACTCAAATTTCGATCGGGAGAGGTCGTTGGATGCATAATTAAATTCCACATCCAACGAGTACCCACTACCCATAAAAAGTATACAGATTGGGTACTCATTGGCTGCGGAATTTAATTTTGCATCCAACAAGCTCTCCTAATCAAAATTTGAGTAAAAACACCAGGAGATATGTCGAAAATACAAACAAAAAAAGTAGTTTTTTAATGATATCTATCCCCAAATTATATGATAAAAATTGCTTAAGAGGTGCTCCCTTTTTGAATTTTAAAGCATTTTGATTAGCTAATATATGATGACATGGAATTTGTATTATGTTTGGAAGGCCCATTTTAAATTGAAATTTCCTCTAATGTCAGCTGAGCTTTGAAGAGAGATTACAACATAGGAAGAGTTATCAATATTTTTCAGCCATACCTTGATATTTACGGATGCTGATCTCGTGATTCATAGTGCATTGCAGTGGATCTGTGACATTGTTATGAAGGTAGTTCCGGTTGCATATCCTGTGAACCTTCATGAAGCACCAATGATGCAGTCGATGATGGAGTGCTACAATGTGATAGGAGGGTCTAAGGATGAAGATGACCCAAGGAATGCCAACATTCTAGAATTTGAAGGAAGTCGGGATATTGTAGCACCAGAAATGACGACAAACAAAGTTCAGTACCCATTAAAGATTCGGAAGGTCAACATTGGGATAGAGGAGGAACCCAAGTTCAGGAATGTTGGAGACTACTGGGATGAAGAAACCATGGTGAAGATCACTAATTTCCTTCACGAGTTTCAGGATTTTTTTTCGAAAAGGTTTTCTGAAATGAAGGGAATATTAGGATATTTGGGAGAAATGAAAACCCTGCTTAAGCCAGATGTGAATCCTGTGAAGCAGTGAGCGTATCGCCTGAATCTGCGATCCAAGGAGAGAGTAAAAAGATGAGCTTGACATAATGCTGGACGTAGGAATCATAGAACCAGTTGAAGAATCAGAGTGGATCAATCCTATGATTGTGCAAGATAATAAGACAGTCGAGGTTTGAATATGTGTTGATCTTAGGAATCCGAACGACGCATGCCTTCATGATCTGTTTCCAACGATGTTCACTGGCAAAGTGTTGGAAGGAGTAGGCGATCAAGAAGTCTATTCATTCAAGGATGGATTTTTTGGCTGTCACCAGATCAAGATTGTGAAACAGTATCGACATAAGACAATGTTTGTGACTGAATAGAGATGTTATCAGTACATGGTGATGCTATTTAGACTAAATAATGTGATATTCTCTACGATCGTAGTTGTTGCGCTCAAGGATTTTAAACAGAATTTTTTGGCGGTATACATTCCTTCCACAAATTCTTAACATTTAATTTGTCCTTTCATTATAGGATGGTTCCACAACATCTTTGACTGGTGAATTGGAAATACGCTAAAACATTTCAATGAAATCCCTAAAATTTTATTTATGGTAGGATAGATTAAACTTTTTCATTCGTGAAACTACATTCAGAATGTTGGGAGGCTCTTGACTATACCAATATACACCTATTTTAGTGCCTTTCTAGGTGACAACAAATAATATTGAATTGTGGTTCTCTCATGGATCAAAGTTAATCCAATTCACTAGTCCTTATGTGCAATCGTTCCATTTCTCAATAAAGTCCAGAAACTCTTCAATGCTATGAGTGTTCATTCAGAAATAGTCGCACCATGGTCTTTTGGGGATATTACAATCTCATGCAAGATTTCCTATCTCATTGCAGTTGTAACAATAATTGGGCATGTGCATCCTCCTCATATATGAGCTCTAGACCATCTTCCACATCCTCTACCACCTCCTCTTTTTTGTGGTTAATATAATACTCAGTATATGGATTGGTCCAATGTCTTTGTTGGAGATTTTAGATCTCCACACTTATGTGTAATTTCAATTGCAGACCCACATATTTCATAACATATTGTATTTGGTACTTATGAGTAAATCTGTAGAATAGGACATAGTTTTGGTGAATGTACAAATGATTTGTAAATATCACATTCATTCGATGAAGAGCCCTAGGGATATAAATATATTGGAAGACTAATTGTAAGGAATGGGTTTATTACATCTAGTTTTAAAATGGTTTCACTTATCCCACCAATAAATGGTCCTCCTGGTGGGGTTATTCCTTCCCTTAATAAAAAATATTTGAATGCATGATTCCCTTATTTCATACATGTCATGCACCACACTTGTGCTTAGTTTGTCTTAGGTATTACCAAATCATAAATATTACCAACTAAATCAACAATTTGATTCTGCACTTTTGATCAATTTTCGGTAGAGAAAAATTCTCTAGTCCTAGTTCCAATAAGATATCTAGCCATTGACTTAATCTTCCTTATGCGTGTTCTAAAGCAGCTCGAGGTGAGGCAAAGACTTGTTGCGATAAGGGAATTCGAGTTAAAGGAAACATTCCTTGAATAAACCATTCCTTATGGTGGGAATCATGCACATGGAACACAATCTTTTCCAACACACCTCTGAATTGTTGTGCAGAATCCCAGGAGGATTCTCCTTGTATATGTTGAATTTCCTTTAGTTCTGTAATTCCTTGTTGTTTTGACTTTGGTAGTTGGAATTCATCTAAGAACAATTTTTTTACCTCTTGTTGTGTTAGGGTTGGTGATTTGGGATCCCTGCATTCAATCAACTTCATATACCATTTTAGATCTCTTCCACACAATGTGGTATGGAATTCAATTAGCTTCGATGTAGGAGGCATCCCTCTAGGGCTTCAAATGTTTTCACAAAGAAACTAGTGTTGATTTGAATCTACTTTATTTCCTTTTCCCCAAAACTTTGTAATTTCATAAACGATCTTGCTTGTACTCCAACCATACTAGAAAATGGAGGTCCTATCAACACAAATCCTTGGGGTTCGTCTTGAGACATAATTTTATTGTTATTCTACTAAAAATTGTTGCTACTTCCACTCACTACTGCATTAGCATATAAACCGCTACAACTACCAACTGTCTGTCTATACCAACTTAATTGTAAAACATGATTATTAAAAGGTTTACAAAACTTTGTAAGGGTGACCAGGGGGTATTCAAATGAATTTTGCTTCCTCTACTTCCAATATCTACTTCTACAACAATAGGGGGTTCACTTTTTGGGATTCCAACATTTTTCATAGGTCTCTACAATTCTTATTGTTCCGTAACTTATTCAAGGGATGGCTCTAGTGACTAAATTAGAAATATGCTACTTGGTAATTGAACTTCACATTCTCTTTCCTCATTTACACCTTCTCCATAGATCCTCATTAATGAGTCATCCTACACTTTTATTCAACTTCCTCTTAACCATGACCAACTAGTTCCCCCCATCAATTTTCCTTCCACAACTCATTTCCTCTCTCTTCACTATTCTCTCTATTATGAAACTCCTCTTCTAGTTGTGCGCACATTCTTTTCACTTTTATCATCTTAGTTTTTCACCTCATTTCACATATTATTGATCTTCTTGTTGCATGTTCAACCCTAGTGTCTCTAATAGATCCTTTCCACTTTGCGCGGAATTTCTACATTCCGCAACTTAGAAGCATCACCTCGACCACACCCCAAGTGGAGAGAGGATTTTACTCATCCATTCTTATCATATTCAACAAAACCAATTTGTACTCAACCATCCATGTATTGATCCACGATGAGACCTCCTTCAATGGTCTTCCTCTTGCTCCCTTTTTGAGATCATTTTCTACCCTAGATGCAGACTAGTTGTTTGCGGCTGCAAATTCCAAAATGTATATAGAAAAAGTAGTCTTTAGCTAGACATTGATATCCTTATTTAGCAGAGCATCTAATCAATGTAATGTTACTAGATCTTTTCAATTCCAATGCATAGTTCTTTCTTGTTGGTTTCTATATATTGGAGTTTGCACAACACTTTTTAACCACTTGAATAGCCTTATAGGGAGCTTAACCCACATGGTTTCATATTGATTAAATATTAGGCCTACGCAAGGAATGTGCTCCCTAAGTTTTGATGGAGCCCACCCTCGCAACTCAAATTTCTATATTACAAAGTCCTCATACCTCTTTTCCACCAATATTGAATG
This sequence comes from Pseudotsuga menziesii, assembly GCA_001517045.1. NCBI lineage: Eukaryota > Viridiplantae > Streptophyta > Pinopsida > Pinales > Pinaceae > Pseudotsuga > Pseudotsuga menziesii. The sequence goes on from LPNX011205097.1 coordinate 28,516, forward strand.
TTGCTCTTCAATACTAGCATATCCATACATTTAACGATGTCCTATTAGAAACCAGGTCTTGGCACGAGACCATTTGTTGGAAAAAAATAAGATGATTGTTCTTGAACAGGGGCTAGCAAAGGCACCATTTTATTCTAGTGTGCTATCATATTCAATCCCTCAAAGGAGAAGGTCTCACCGAAGCACAACCTAGACATGTTTATGGTAAGGAGGGTTAGCTATAGAGATAAATTAGGAGATAACATATGTAAACACCATACTGAGACATTATATATATATATATATATATATAAGAATTACACAACAACTAGCATAAATCAAAGAACAAAGACAACCTTAATAGCATACACACAGGAAAATTGAAGGGGCCCAATAATCTTCATTCATATTAACCCATAGATCTTCAATACAATTCATACAATAATCTTTATAACCTCATCTTTCAATATGTTGAATGACTTGTCATAGATATGGATACACAAACAAAACCCACAATTCCCATGACTGATATACAAAATCCAAAACTCATATTCATCCAAAATGCACTTTTTCTCTTTCCTCAGATTGCTTCTCTCTTCTTTTGACTTATTCTTTTACTTCTCTAGCTCGCTCTCATTCTACCTTTTTATAGTGAAGGGAGTGGACTTGATGTAGTTGTGGTTGTGCAACTTATGCCATATTTTCCACCATTATTGTCCTTTCCAAAAATGAAGGATCCAACAACATTCATTTGTCCTAAGATGACAAAAGATAAAAAGTATAAGTGTTTTCATTTCCCTTTGTGATTCAAGATAGGCCTAAATTATTGTAGAAACTCAAAGAAAAGACAATTACGTGTTAGACTAAGGGTTAAGCATAAAGTTCAAAGAAAATGAAGAAAGAGCTTGTCCTAAATGATAATTGTTCAAAATCAAAATAGAGAAATCTGGAAGTAACTCATTCGACACTTGTACGAAATCCATTACCCCTAACATTCCATATGATGTGTAGTTTATAGGAACGGATGTAAGGAAGAGTAAACACTACATCACTGATTTTTTCTTGACCACTAGAACTCCAAAGCATAACATTCCTAGTGCCCTCTACTTACCATTTAATTATAATAATTGTAAAAAAACATACATCCCTACATTATAATAATAATCACAAGAAGTTTAGAATGAACTACCTAGTTCTTTATAAATGTTATTATAATAATCACGAGAAAGAAAAATTTATAATGAGTGACCTCATAATGCTCTTTTAAAATGAACTACCTAGTAATGTTCTTTATAAATATCATTTTGATCATCACAAGAAATTTATAACGAGTTACCTAATATTGTTCTTTATAATGTTAGGATGATGGACCCAATATTACCTCTTACAAAATTTACATGCCCTTCGTATTGTTCTCATATATAAGATATAATTCGCTCTTATTAAAAAATAAGTACCAAATAATAACTCATTTGGTCCCTCCCAAGCTATAAGTTATAGGTGACAACATAGCATTCAATACCAACATTATCAAAATATTGATTTTTTTTCAACAAGGACAAAAAAAAAAAAACTTGATATTTATATATAATTAAATATACATAAACAAAAATAGAGACATAATGTATGTTTATATGAACCTAACTCCTTATTATTTTTTATGTTGACAAAAAACATCAAAACAGATCCAATATAGAAACCAAATGTGTCACTGTAACACTTAACGATAACTAAGATCACACGAGTACAAAATGAGAAATTGGTGATTATGTGACTAAAAAGTCTAGTCACCACAGGTTTTTCAAGTGATTTACTACTAAATATGAGCAATTTTGATTGACCCAACTATAAACGACTAAAATTAATGACTAATTTAGTCACCAGTTAACAAATATGACTAGATAATAAGTGAGAGAGTTAAAAATAACTGACATAAATGACCAATTTAGTCACGACATAAAAAATGACTAGACTAGCTAGAAGAATATGATTTAGTCATTTATGTTAGTCATTTTTAATTGTGTCATGGAAAATTACAATTTTGACAATGAAGTATAAATTTTGTAAATTGTTTACCTTCTGTCTATAATATTGGTGCCATGCACTTCGATTTTCAGAGATCCAACAAAGCAATTGGACGAATTTTCTCTTGACCATCTTTATCCCTACTGCACCTTTGAAGCAAACCGTTAAGCACGCGCTAAAGGAAAATTAGGTTCCTACAATTATGAATTAGGTAAAACTAGTGCCATGTTGACCCCTTGTGTCACTTGACAACATTTTCTTCTTTTAAGACATCTAATGCAAAGGCCAAGTCAAGTTTTAGGGATTTGTCATTTCCTGCTCCATGCATTGTCATGTCTTATTTTTTATACCATCGCATTTTGCTCATCACACTGGATATGCATGTATCTTGTTTGAAAAAACCCGTCATCGTTTGACCCTTTTGATAGTGGCTTGAAGTTGCGACATGCAAGAGTCTTTTACATCTTATTAGTGAAATTCACCAAGTTTGCATCCTCCATTAATTTTTTGGTTTTACATGTTTTCTAGTCCTCTCATCATAACTCTACTCAGAATGTCCAAAATTCTCCCTAAGCACCTCTTTGCAGAAAAAGTTGATGGCCTTTCTTTTAAAGAAAAAAAGAACCCTAGCACTCCCTTACCATGTGTACAACACCAATGCATCGATAAATATTGTTTTGAATTATGCAATCTCCATGCTCAGTCACCAAGTATAACTTTCTCTCTCTATAGGTGAAACTAGAATGACTCTAATGCCTAGAATTTGAAGGCGATGGTGTTGTTGCTACCATGATTGTGTCAGGTTCACTCTCCATAAATTACAGTTAATTTTCACATTATCCTAGCAGGTTCAAGCATTCAGATAGGAGGTCTATTAAATATCCATCGACCTCATACCTTGTCCTAGTATAAATTCTCATCTTGTCACCACTGATCTGTTTGTTTTGTCGTGTTGTCACCCCATCTTGGGAATTGATTTATAGTATTATAATATATATATATATAATTAATATATAATATACAATATGATAATATATAAATAATTTGTAGATACTAACCTCAAATATATAAAAACAATTTGTAGATACTAACCTCAAATATTTTATGATTTTAGACTGCAATGAGCAAATTAATTTTGGGTTCATTCATCATTTGGCACATCATCATTACTGTCATCATAAAATATCCTACAAAGATAATTAACATGTTAAATATACACCATATAATTCATGTCTTCAATTTATGTTAGTCTCACAACCATTGGGCCATAACATTAAGTGGGACCAATTATAACCTAAACGTACATTCTTTGTTTATTTAATTTTAAAGTGAGTTTATACAGTTTATTGAAAAATGTTTGCATCATATGGTTTGACAGTACTTATATAATTCCATACATTTACACAAGATTTCTTCTTAGATATATCTTAATTCAAAGTGTAGAGGCAAAATTCACTAGTTTAAGTAAGAGAATCCACCAAATTACAAGGTAGAGAATTCACCACTATTGGATATGTACCTATTTTGCATTGTCATTTTTAGGCCGAAGGCCTTCTTTCTCCAAGGTCGGGTTTGAAAAACCTTGTACCTCTTTTTGTCGTCCATTGATCAAATAAAAACATGACACATATGCTGTATTGGACCTGGAAGGGTACTACTGAAAGGTAGTGGTTTAAGATACATTCATCAAAGCCCCATTACTTTATCAAAAATTTGTATAGGATCCTATACAAATCTAATGTTTAGTAGGGTGCAAGAATTGAGGAGTCAGGGGAAAACAAAATTCTTTATTTGTGGTTTTGAGAAAGGCGATGTACATGCTACACAAGCATGTGGTGGGATTCGGGACAACCCTTGGACTATAAAAAGGCTTGGGAAAGGTTCCATACCTTTATTTGGAACCCGTGAACAATTGATCCATTGGAAGCAGGGTTTGGGCCTAAGGGGGCACTGACAATGCTCAAATCTGTAAACTTCACTCACATTTGATTTTCTTTTGGAAACATTTTGCCTGTGCAATTTGTTTTGGTGAGTTGGGTTTCAATATTCTTGACCTATCCTTCATTGCTTTGTTTTAATTTCCATGCTATGGGAATTTATCACAAGGGCGAGAGAAATTTCTGTGATAATTTATTGGAGAAGACTGTTATCAAGGTTTTAGTTAATAAACACAATATTAAAACAAAGATAAAGTACAGAGATATATTCTTAGTTGGTGTGTGTGTGTGTGTGTATACTTCGTTGGGGCGATAAGGGATCCAGAGAAGTGATGTTTTGGTGAATCCCACAGGAGAAACAAAAGGATTTTGTAGAAGAATTTGACGACCCCCCAACAGAGAAGAAGAGAAGCAACCCTGGATGAGAGAGCACACGTAGACACTGTTAGAAGGACGCAGAAAGAGAAATAGAAAAGAAGAGCTACATGCAGAGAAACGGAAAGGAAGAGCCATCCCAAGCAGAGATGAATCCTGGAAAAACAAAGAGCAGTTAACAGTAGAAATCCTAGCCAATGGAGAATATTTCAATCCTCTCCAACATGGAAGAATCTTGTTCTAACCCGACAAGAAAAGTAAAGAGCATATTCTATTCTGTGCCCTAGCAAAACTTTCAGAAGTGGAATGTCCAATGTGTGAAATGCTTTGAATGCGTTGAAGGAGGTATTTATTTAAAATATTGAGATTTAGAAGTTTAATTTTTTATAAAATTTTCACTTCGTGTGAAGAGTTTCAGATTTTGCTAAAGAATCTAAAAGTGAGCAAAATTTTGAAGTTATTTTGATATTAGGGAATAAAATGAAATCTTTCCTATTTAAGTTCTAATTCGAATGGAAAATGGAAGAAATACTAGATAATTTACTAAAAGATAAAGTATACTATTAATATACATATCAATAATTTTTTTACTTGTCTAATATGTGTTAAGTTATCAAATTATCAATCTAACTTGAAAAGCTTAAATACATTTCCTCACAAACAAAGGTTCTACACCTAGAGAGGTCTGGACATAATATGCATAAATTAACAAGGAGCTAAACCCAATATATATATTATGGCACTCCAAATAAACCATGAAAAGTATTTTATAAAATACAATAGGGTGAACGAAAACACCTATATCCATACGTAAATGACCTAAATAAGAAGAATGTTTTTTCATCATTTAATTAGTCAAAACTGGAAAAAAACACTAACTACATACAAAAAGAGTAGTCAAAACTCATATTTTACTGAATATGTCTGAATAAGAAAAAAAACTATTACTAAGTGGCATAGATAACAACTTCATTTGCACATCACATAAATTACCATACAGTGTGAAGTGTGAACATGTTGAAATAAAACATTTATTTTTGTTTCTCTAACCTTTCAATATAAATATACAATAACATTTATCTATTCATTTTGTTATGTTTGGTTCATTTCTCTATGTTCTTACAAACTAAGAGAAACTTGTCTACAAACATTATTGTAAATATAAATTTACAGTGTTAATATTTATGACTTTAAGTAACATTGTAAAAGCATTTCTTGGTTGGTTTGTAGTTTATTTAGATATTATTTTTCATGGTTTGTAGTTTATTTAGATATTATTTTTCAAAGGAGAAGTGTTTTTATTAAGTTAGTTTGTTCATTGTGCACTTATTCTTGGATGAGATATTGCTCTTCAATTCAATTTATATATATATTCAATTTTTATTCCTCCTTTTATTATAGTTTTGGGACAATAGCTAGTTTTAGTGGAAGGTTACATGTTCAAAGTCAATTGGATTTCTTTGCTCACTTATTCTTGGATGAGATATTGCTCTTCAATTCAATTATATATATATATATATATATATTCAATTTTTCTTCCACCTTTTATTATAGTTTTGGGACAATGGCTAGTTTTAATGGAAGGTTACATGTTCAAAGTCATTTGGATATCCATTTCGTGTTCACATTGCTTCGCGGTCACATTGGCTCAAGAAATTTGGTGGGTATGGATATCCATTTCATGTTCACATTGCTTCCACGTGGTCACATTGGCTCAAGAAATTTGGTGGGTATGGACGTCCATTTCGTGGTCACATTAGCTTGTGGCTGTCGCAAGTTAATTTGGCCGGTATGAGCTCAAATCAGTCCTATGCTCCGCAAAAGGATTCTTAATGAGCCTTCTAAAAAATGCTTGGAAATGGCCCCATATCATTCCTCAAGTGGGTTTTTATGTTCTTGTCAACATCCGGGTTTGTATGTTCTTTATCAACGCCCTCAGGTTGATTTCCTCTTTGGGTTTCAGCATCCCATCATCAGTTCCTTCGCCTAGTTTTTACAGAGGATACATGCAGCTGAGGGAGTAGTCATGGCAGAGTTCTTGGACATAGAATTGTTTTATCTCTATGCAAAGGAATAGCTAGGTCTCTATGGTAGAGGCGTGGAGGACTTCATTCCCTTCATATTGTGTCTCAGAATTAGATTCTTGGTTATATGAATGGAGAGGAATACGGTTAGCATTGTGGGTTTTTAATACAATGCAACAACCTTGCTTGATGCGCCCTCCCAAAGACTATAAGATTCCCCTCAGGTCTCCTTCTGGAAGGGATTCCACATAGACCACAATGTCAAGGTAACCAAAGAACAATTGCTTTCCTCTGGATGTCTTACTAAGAGGTATGTTACTATGTTCTCTAGTCTATACCCACTTCTCGTTGTCTCAGTTCTTGTCCTTTAAGTTTTGTTTTATGCTTATAGCTTGACTGGGAATGGGGTTTATGGTTTTAGCCATTAGAAGTTTAGGGTTTTGGGAGTTTGTCATTTTTTTTTTTTTAGGGGATATATGGGTAAAAATAGTAGCAGATGTTTCAGGATCCCAATACTTTTGACAACTACCGAATACTTTTCACAGCAGTACAATAGAGTAGTTTTACAACTTTTGAAGATTCATCCACACGCCCTCCTACTCCTTGCACATATCAAAATCCATATAGTTCCTCTCAAGTAAAATGTAGAGCGTATCAGTCTAAACTTCAGGTTACTTTCATATAAATCCACTCTACCAGCAGGCTGTGCCGTTGAGGAAGCTGAAAAGGCCAAGAAAATTAAGCACTATCAGTAGAATCGAGTAAGAGTAAAACGATGAAAGTAAAGTGGGCGACATAATGAAGGGAGAAATTGCAGTATCCTTGAAAGGGAATTTGCCTAATATATATAGACAACAGTCAAAATTAGCTTGTAACTACCGAATAAATTGACCACTCAATTATATATGGACAGTTGATTGGCTGCAGATTTGGAAAAAACGCAGCAAGTGAAGAAAAAGTTAATCAGAACCTTGCTTTTGCTATAGATCCGGGATAACCTCTGATGTCTCTCATCATAGAAATCCTTGTTTTTGTTATCTTTCCTTCATTTATGGAAATCCTATGTAAGTTTCTCCCTTAAAGGAGCATGATCACAATGCTCTCCTTTCACAGTACTCGGTAAAGAGAGATGCCTTTCCCTATCACCTTGGTGGGGAAGCCTCAGCAAGGGATTCAGTTTAAACACTGTATAATTTGTCCACAACAATTGCCACAATTTGGTTTCTTGAAAGAAACTGTATAACTTCTTGGATTACTTACATATGTTCTACAATTCAATGGAATTGCAGACCTTCCACTGAAATGTCAGGCAGATTCATAGTTTTGACAACCTATACTAGATTCATCATTTTTTTGTAAAATATATGCTAATATAGGTAGACAATGAGCCTAACAATGGCCTTTAATGTACCTCTTCCTTTACTAAACTTCTCATTGCTCCAATAAAAGATAACCACGATAGAGAACAAACTTTGTACTGAGATTCTAGGAAGATTTGATGTTTTGGCTGTCTATACGGTTTCTGTCTTTTTCAGTAAAATAAATGCTAATAGTTGTAGGTAAGAAATGAAAATAATTTTTATCTCTATTTTATCTCCTCCTAAACTCTCAACTTGTCATTACTTCAATGGAAGATAACTACGATAGAGTGTTTTCTACAATATGAACGATTGCTCCACCTTTCTCTTTTAGACTAGAGTAGAAATAAAGATAGAAATGATTTATCATCAGATATGAGGCTAAATATCCCATGAGAATGTATTGCATATATTTAATATTGAAAGAAATAAACTGAAGTCAACATAGATTGAAGATTGAAAGAAATATATTTTATTTTATTATCTTAGGTTCCTTGAGAAAGCTCTGACGTGGATGTTTATATGTATGCCTTTTAAGTTTTAATCAGTTCTTGATTTGAAATTTTACTGGATAACATCTAATATTCAATTGTTCCTTTGCATGTTGAAAATATTTTTGTATTCTTCCTTTGACATATTAAAAGTGAAAACTAAAACATATATAACAAGTGCAATATGAGTATCATATGGACAAACTTATATAATTTCTTTATTCAATGTATTCTCTGAAATATATGGATGGAATTTCTTTATTCAATGTATTCTCTGAAATATATGGATGGAGGGATGCTCAACAACCAACCACCACAATAGCAGCTGGTAACCCAACAGAGCTCAACCTGACTTGTGCCTTATCTAAACTAGAGCGTAGTACCGCACAACGAACTCCACTTTGAAACCCTCCATTATAACTAATGGAGCTAACCCACTGGACTTCTTGATCTTGGTGACTTGCTTCACATCTATAACAAGTTTTTTAAGGATTGACGCTCCTTGAATTTTGGGTTTTGTGCATGTGGTGTTCTTAATTCAGACTCAACAATTTCGTTGTCTCTTTTCATGGTTGATATATTCTCCCAAAAATTAACTCTGGAGAAAATGCATAAGAGAAAGCAAATTTTATTCTGCCACATTGATTAAACCTTCAATATGTTGAGAAAATATTAAGAAGCTGACGACGGATGAAGAATCCCTTGGTGTGAATTCTGTTTGACAAAAATCTGGCTGTCCACTTGAAATCTGTATTGCAAATTTTTGAATCTTCAACCCAAAAGTTCCTCAAGCTTGAGAATGGCTATGATGTACATTCCAAAGACGAAATTTGTCTTGCAAATGGATTTCTAGTGTGTTTGTGTGATGTTATCACTCATGATGCATTAGCTTTGTACCATGTTGAAGACCCTGTGCAGTAGGTTGTGTAGTGGACAATTTTTTTCTTGATGTCCATTAGTTCCAGCTTTTGATGCCTATTTTCTCATAGAGCATCATCTTTTGGAGACATCACTTCATATTTGGAGGCATGATAGCATGCATGACTTGTTTTCACCTTTGGAGCTTTCATGTACATAGTTTCATGCATGATTATTCACTTGGGGGACATATCACATATCACTAGGCACAATTACTTATGTGGAGGCAGGCCACATCACTAGTTTATGTATTTGATTGAGTTCGTTGCTCCTTTGGTTTCCATTGGATATCACATTTCCACATTACATATATTGAGAGGCTTGATTGATAGAGTTCTTGAGGAGAGGAGCTTCCTTGGGTCTGAGCCACCTCTACTCTGACCAATGACCCAGATCTATCCACTTCCCTCATAAGATTTGTCTTTAAAAACCTATCCAAACGCGAGACACCATCATTCCCCAATCCAAATTTGTATTATGTTATATTATTATATAGTATATTAGTGATATTATATAGTATATAGTATAGTATATTAGTTCTTTTTATGTTGTTCAATGCTAAGTTGCTAACCTGCTTGCTAACTGTTTTCTCATGCATTTAGCTTTCTTTTGATTTATAATAGATTTATTTATTTCCCTTACTCTCACCCTGCAGGTTTGGAAGTTGTTGGAGAAATGAATTTGACATCTAGTGTTCAGATTGCACAGTTGGCTCTTAAACATCGTCAGAACAAAAAACAACAGCAGCGTATGATCATTTTTACTGGAAGGTTCTTGAAATTAAGTATTTACTTATTTAATTTTCATAAACAATTTTTTTTAAAAACTTTCTCAACATTTCCTTGTTTCTTTCAGCCCTGTTAAGTCTGATAAAAGGATTCTTGAGGTGATTGGAAAGAAGTTGAAGAAAAATAATGTAGCACTTGATATTGTGGATTTTGGACAAGATGATGATGGGAAATCAAAGAAGTTGGATGCCCTTCTGGCATCTATGAATAGGAATGAGAATAGTCACATTGTTCATGTGCCTGCATGTTAGGATATTTAGACACTTAGGACTTAGTTAAGATCAACTTGTGTAATATATCCATTAGGTAAAATGTGTTTCTTTAGTATGCATTAGTATGCATTTGTAAATATTCTAATCCGATGGTCACAATATGCTCTAGACATAAAGTGATCCGGCGGTTCAACTTCTCTTAGATCATACCTACCATTGATCCGTGGCTTAAAACCTGTTTCGTCCATGATCTCTATTTAAATAGCATGGAGGGTCCTTGGCTAGTTGATCGATTATGAGAAGCTCATGTAACTTTCTTTCTTTTGCATAATAAATTGCTCCAAGTAGCTATTTGGCTGAGGTCATAGATTGTTTCCCTCTCGATGGTTTTAACCACGTGACAAACATCAGTGTGTTGATCTGTGATCTATTTGTGTGAAGTGGTTGCTCAAAGTGTTCAGTCTTTTGGGAGTACCTTGTGTACCCGAACATGGTATCAGAGTGTTTATGAAGAACCCCTTTCGGTTTTGATCAAGATCTGGAACTAGTGTTGCCGAAACTTTGAAAGGGTTTCTGGTTCTATATTTATTGTGCATTTGTGGCCCATGGGAGCTGTTCCATTGCATCTGGAGCACCGTTTCCATTGGGAAATAGTTTTTGTTTCATCAAAAACTGTTTCAGTTTGTTCCAGAAACACCCATTTCGGCAAATCTAAAGGTATAATGTTACAGTGATGGATTTGTTTTATTTATTTTTTAAATATCTCATATTTTATCAGTTTTATTTTATAGATTTTTTCTGTTTTAGTCTTAGATTGTTTCCTTCCCTGGCTGCATATGCTCTTTGCCGTGCACCTTGCAGGATCGCGGCGAATCAGAAACAATAAGGGAAAGTTTTTTTTTCTTGTCTTCACGGCTACGTATGCTCTTTGCTATGCACCTTGTGCGATCACAACAAATCAGAAACAATGATAAACTTGAAAACGTAGACTTTTCGGGTGCTAACCAAGACCTAACCCCATTGTGTGGAATTTTTTGTTTTTTTCGTTTTTTTGTGATTTGCAGAAAAATAAAGGCAAGCACAGAGAACGAGAGAGAAGAGTTAAAAATAAAAAAAACCTCCTTCCTCTTTCCGTTCTTTTACATATCTTTTAAACTTAGCTCACTTGGTCCAAAGTTGCTTTATTCCTTAATAGGTCTTGAGTTCAAGTCTTATTAAGCTACTTTTAGTGCATGCAATTTCTATTTTCAAGTTATTTTATTGTAAAAGTGCATCTCACATAAATAAAATAAAATAAAAAGTGAGTCAATTAAGTCTTTTAATTTATTTCCGCACTATTTAAAAGTCACATTATTGTAAAAGTGAATATCACTTATTCTACAAAAGTGATTCACTTAAAAGCAACTTTATTGTAAAGTGATTGTCAAAGGTTGATCTTGGGAAGATGGGGGTTCTTTTTTTTTTAGTTGATCAAGTTAATATCTACCACATCACTATTGGGGACATCTTCAACATTTTCTTTGATCAAGCATAACTTCATCATCCAGAATCAGTTTTAGTGCCGTTTTTTTTTAAAACCGCATATTTTTTTCGAGTTCTTTGCATCCAAACAGTTAGTTTCTGTTCTTTCAGCCATTATTTTATAGTATGGCTACCCCTTGTGATATTATACTTACAAGTTCTAACTATTTCTCATGGAAATCTCGTATGGAGGATGTTCTACGAAGTAGGGGACTTTTCAGGATAACCTCAGGGAAAGAAACATAACCCATTGATGATGATAAGAAAATTAAATGGGAAAATATATGTGATGAAGCTCATGGATTGATTGGGATGTCAATCTCTACTGATTTGCGATTCCACATATCTAGAATTGATGAACCTGATATAGCTTGGGAAAAATTAGAATCTATGTTTGGTAAACACAATGAAATTTGGGGTCATCAACTTGAGAATGAGTTGATTTCCTTGAATCCAAATGATTTTTCATGCATTCAAGACTATTTATCTAAGTATAAAACTCTTAGACTCTTATGTGCAGAATGCAAGATTAAGAAAGAAGACAAACAATGTATTTATCATATTCTTTCCAAACTTGGACCTGCATATTCTGTTTTTGTATGTACATTCTACTCCATGAAAGAATCCTTGATTGCAGCTAGCTATCAAGAGCCTAGTCTTGAATCCTTTTGTGATTCCTTAATTAGAGAGCAAGATAAGCTCATTCATCTTGGAATAATTAACAACGCAGATACATCTAGGAAAACCTTATTGTCCCAACAGAAAGAAAATTCCAAGCCTCCCAAGAAACAAAATTTCACAATAATAAGCCAAACAATAAGGGTCCCAAACCCTCTCAGTCAGCTCCTTCTTTAAAAAATGACAAAGGGTCCAAGAAAAAAGGAAAGAAGACTGAGCATCATTGCAATTTTTCTGAGAAAGATAACCATGACGAATCTAAGTGTTTTAAGAAGATGGCAGCCTTGGAAGCAGTAATGAAGAAGCATAACATCAGCCTAGATTCATATTCAGAATCTAACTCTCATGGACATGCACTTTGTGCTTCTGGTTACTCTTATACTGCATCTTCTTCTTCTACTTCAAATGAATGGCTCATTGATTTTGGAGCATCTTATCATATGGCTAAGGATCAAGCCATCTTTTCTACTATGCATGAATGTAACACCAAACAAATATTTGTTGGTGATGATAGATCTCTAAGTATTGTAGAATCTGGAACAGTTCCAGTAGAAAATTGTCATTTTAGTGATGTACTATGTGTTCCAATTTTTTTTTGCAATTTGTTATCAGTCTATCAAATTACTCATTCGGGTGAAGGTAAAACTATGATGTTTACAACTCACCAAGTTGTAATCAAGGATTTTAAAAATCCTCAAAATGTCCTTGCTACTGGAACTGTTGATGATATTACTAGGTTGTACAAATTTAACAACTTTGGGTCATCACCTTTTCCTTCAGTTCTTGTTGCTCATAGTGATAACTTGAGCAAACTTTGGCATGAGCGATTTGGTCACTTAAATTATCGCTCATTGCAACAACTATGTAAAGACAATATGGTGGATGGTCTTCCGATGGTATCTTGCAAGGATGATGTTTGTTCCGGTTGTGTACTTGAAAAAAATCATTGGGACAGTTTTGACAAACGTGCCTCTTGGCACGCCTCGGTTCCCTTGGAGCTTGTGCATAGTGACTTGTGTGCAGGCCCTCTTCCATCTGATTCCTTTACTGGTTTCAAATATTTCTTAACTTTCATTTATTAGTACTCCATACGCACTTGGGTTTACTTCCTAAAACTTAAGAGCGAAGTATTTAACATGTTCTTGGCCTATAAGGCCCTTGTTGAAAAACAATCTGGTCATCAAATTATTAAGTTAAGATCTGACAATGGAGGAGAATATGTTAACAATAAGTTCACTATTTTGTACACTGAACAAGGAATTCAAAAATAACACACTGTTCCATATACACCACAACAAAATGGTGTAGCTGAACGGAAGAACCGCACTTTAAAAGAAATGGCTAATTGTATGATCCAATTTAAGGGACTAAGTCTTCAATATTGGGATGAGGCCATAAATTGTGCAAATTACATAGTTAATCGCACACCCACTAAAGTTTTAAAAGGTATAACACCAAAAGAAGTGTGGAGTAAAATTAAACCAGATGTAAGTCACTTTCGTGTGTTTGGTTGTGAAGCATGGGCTCACATTCTAGATGAAAATCGGAAAGCATTGCAACCTCAAAGTGAAAAGTGCATATTTGTTGGATATTCAGAAGATGTAAAAGGTTAAATAATTCTTCAGCCACATTCTCATGATATAATCATTAAGAGAGATGTCAAATTTGATGAAAATCTCTTGGCCTGCGAGCCTAACTTGGCGGTTGTGCCATCTTTGGCCTGCGAGCCTGATTTGACAATTGTGCCTTCTTCTTCTTCTTCCAAATTCCTTGATAGGTTTCCAACTCTAGTTTCTGATGATGACAGTAAGGATGGAAATCCACCTTCTCCTGCTCATGTTCCTCCAATTACACCAACACCAATGCTTCCTCGATGGGTTCTTTCAACATGTGAAGTAGTTGGTGATCTTGCCGATGATCCTAGCGATCAATGTCGAACACATTCTCAGTTTCAGCGAGCCTCTTCTCTTTTGGCTCAAGTTTTCAAGAATCATGATTCAGAAACTTTTGCAGAAGCTTCAGGAAATCCAAATTGGGATGCAACTATGAATGAAGAATATCGTTCCTTAATGGCGAACAATACTTGGGATCTTGTTCCTCTTCCAAAAGGAAGAAAAAATGTTAGATGGAAATGGGTCTACAGAACTAAGTATGCATCATATGGAAGTGTTGAAATACTGAAGGCAATGTTAGTTTCCAAAGGTTTTTCCCAAGTTGAAGGGATTGACTACAATGAAACCTTTTCTCCTGTCGCAAAAATGAATTCCATCTACCTTGTTCTTTCCCTTGCAGCCTTACATAACTGGGAATTCCATCAAATGGATGTCAAGTCTGCCTTTTTACATGGTGATTTATAGGAGGAAATTTACATGGAACAACCTCCTGGATATGTTCAAGATAACTCTAGCCTTGTTTGTCTCCTTAAGAAATCCTTATATGGCCTTAAGACAACTCCTAGAGCTTGGTATGCCAAAATGGATAGCTTTCTCCTTGAAACTGGTTTTTCTAGGTGCCATTTTGACCCCAATGTCTATACCAAGAAAGTAGGAAACCATCTCATAATTCTTGTTCTTTATGTTGATGATCTTATCCTTACTGGTAGTGACCCTAAACTTATAACCCATGTGAAATCCAGTCTTAAGCAAAATTTTGAAATGTCAGACTTAGGACATTTGCATTATTTTCTTGGCCTCCAAGTCTTGTAAACCAAAGAAGGAATCTTTCTTTCCCAGTATAAGTATGCTTGTGACCTTCTTCGTCGCTTCCACATGGAAGATTGTAAACTAGCCCCTTCTCCCTTCCAGTCTGGACTCAAACTTTCTGCCACTTGTACTTCCCCTAAAGTAGATGCTACCTTGTATCGTCAGCTTGTTGGTACTTCTTTTATACTTGACTCATTCCTGTCCTGACCTTTCCTTTTCCATTGGTCGTGTTGGCCGTTATATGCAAACTCCTCATGAAAGTCACTAGAAAGCAGCAAAAAGAATACTTCAATACATTCGAGGTACAATTCAGTTTGGGATTCATTACAATACAGGGGGAAACCCTTGTTGGTTGGTTTCACTGATTCATATGACGATCCTGATGATCGAAAGTGTACTACAGGTTATGTTTTTAGTCTAGGATCTAGACCTATCACTTGGGCTTGTAAGAAACAACAAGCTCTTGCTCTTTCTTTAGTAGAAGCAAAATATCGAGCCGCAGTTAATGCTAGTCAAGAAGCTTTATGGCTTTGATAGATCCTTTCAGAGTTTGGATTTGACCAGTAGTAGCCAACTCCACTTTGGTGCAACAATCAAAGTGCCATCAAGCTTGCCAAAGATCCAGTTCTACATCCGCATAGCAAACACATTGAGCTACACATGCACTTCATCAGAAATATTGTTCATGATTTTGTTATTGAAGTGCTCTATTGCCCTACAGATGATCAAGTTGCAGACATCTTCACCGAGTCTCTTACATAAGCGAATTTTTCTAAACTTCGGTCTAGTTAGGATTTCATGAATGTGTCCTTAAGGGGGGATAGGCTCTAATGCCTCCTTCCTTCTCCTAATAGTGTCACTTTTTGTAAATCCTTCAATCCTATCCCAAGTTTTTCTTAAGGGGGGATGTTAGGATATTTAGACACTTAGGAGTTAGTTAAGATCAAATTGTGTAATATATCCGTTAGGTAAAGTGTGTTTCTTTAGTATGCATTAGTATGCATTTGTAAATATTCTAATCCAATGATCACGATATGCTCTAGACATAAAGTGATTCAATGGTTCAACTTCTCTTAGATCATACCTACCATTGATCCATGGCTTAACACCTGATTGGTTCATAATCTCTATTTAAAGAGAATGGAGGGTCCTTGGCTAGTTGATCGATTATGAGAAGCTCATGTAACTTTCTTTCTTTTGCATAATAAATTGCTCCAAGCAGATATTTGGATGGGGCCATGGACTATTTCTCTCTCGAGGGTTTTAACCACATGACCAACATCTGTGTGTTGATCTGTGATCTATTTGTGTGAAGCGGTTGCTCAAGGTGTTCGGTCTTTTGGGAGTACCCTATGTAACCGAACACTGTAGGCCCAAATATTCTCACATATGTCCTTATCAAGTACACAATATTTTTTCATATACATTGGAGTGGAAGATTATAATGCTACTCATTTAATGTCATACGACTAAAGTCATAACTTGAAGTTCTCTGTTGTAGCTCTGCTATCTTTACAAGGGATGGAGAAGCTGTTGTGGTAGCAGCTACCGCTGGAGCCTGGAAGTGCGGGAAGTTTTGATTTTGGTGTTGATCCTAATTTGGACGTAGAATTGGCTCTTTCTCTTTGTGTTTCAATGGAAGAAGAATGAGTAAGACAAGAAGCTATGGCTCGAAGGGCTGCAAAGGAAACAACTTCTAAAGCTGCAAATGAGGGACATGAACAAGGTGCAAGTTTCCATGATATGACGATGGCAGAAACAACCACTTGTGCAATGGTTGAAATGACACAGAAAGGACCTGATCCAATGGTATTCATATTATTGATATAAGGATTAGAATTTGATTTCTTATCGGTCACACCTCTGTATTGAGGGTTTGTTTCAAATAAGTTTACGTTTTTTAAACTATCATTAAAAATAAGTTTTACAAGACTGACTCTATCCAATATAACCGTGTATCTAATTGGATGGTAGTAGTTGCATCTTGTGGTTGTGGTAAAACAATGTTTTCACTGTTGACTTATGCCAATAGAAGTGCCTAATCTAAATCCTTATGACGGTTTAGTTTGTTGCTTTCTTTTAATATATTTGGATACTTGTAAGATTGCTATTATCTTTTCTCTAAGGAAAAATTTGTTCCTTCATATTTCAAGAAGAATAAAAGTTACATTTTCAAGTGCTACGAGGCACATAAACAACAAGGAAAACCTATCACAACTGTCATCACTGCCCTATCTATTGTCAAAAATAAAATAGCTTCATTGCATCAAATTAAGTTAAATGCCCACCAAGAGGCTCTGTAAAACTCCATAAAGTCAAGAAATAGCTCAGAGAGTCAGAGCCATTAAAAAGAAACAATCTATCACATCATGAATATAACCTGGACCATCAGGAGGAAACATTAGTGCCTATCATCAGAAAACACATTAGAAAAAAAGGAAATAAATACTAACTGAGGAAGGGTTTGGGATCTTGACCCTTGATGATGATTCCCATCCTCTCCATCTTCCACCAGCACCAAGAATTCTTTAGCAACATCAATGTTTTCTTTGAATCCTGTTTTCTTGCATACTGTGTTCCCTATAAAAATGGATGAAAGGTAAAATACATAATATACCCATCAGGAGATTGATCTAATCAAGAACTGGCTATAGGAATAAGTTATGCATTTCTGATTTTCCTTTTTCCCAATCAATCTTTAGCTCAGAATATCCAAAGACCTGGAGACCTAGAGACCTTCCAGCCCCTTCTCCAAATCAATTATGAGTAGAGGAACCAGAGCTTTCAGCTCTTCCCAGTTGATTGAGTGCATTCCTAGACCAAGTTTGAAAGGGAAAGTGATAGCATCTGAGGTAAATAGAACACACCCAGCACCACATCTCACTGGGTTTCCTTGACTAGCACTGCCAAAAAAACCCCATGGACTAGTTTTGTCAATATACAATAAGTTAATAACCCTATTTGCCTTGGACATTTCTCTTTTGGAGATTTCTTGACCTCATCATAAATATACTTCACTTTGCTAATTCAGTTCTATGATTTTGGTTTATAAAAAAGACATTTATAAAAAAAAACTCAAATTTGTTTCAAATTTGGATACTAAATATAAAAACATATTTTCATATTTTCGTAGATGTAGGCTAAGATAGCAATGGTTGAAAAACAGTTAACTTTAGTGTTTGTATAGTGGTTAAAAAGCAGTAAATTTTGTGTCCTGTGCTCCTGTGTGATACAGCTGGACACTTGGAACACTCATGCCGTGAGTGTTGGACAAGCATGAGACTTGTGTCCTAATTAGGGCATGTGTCCTGTGCATGTTTGATAGTCAAGGCATGCATGTTATCATGTTGGCCATTGGAAAATGTTCGGTGTGTTGGAATCAGTTAGTTATTTCAAAATATCAATGCGTTGATCTTAATGCGCTAGTCCTAGTGTTTAGCACTTTTGATGATGGTGATATTTCCACACCAACAAATGAAACACTTGGACTGTATATGTTGAAGGAGGAGGGAGGAGAGTGTCAGTGGTGGTGTGATACTGATGAATTTGATTACAAGATTAAGAGTATGAGCTATGAGATTCTTCTACCCTATTTTTTATTTTCCATTGGCATTCCCATGTATCTTCTAATCTAATATATTATGTAATATGTTTTGTTGATATTGAATGAAAAAACTACAGCTCATGGTTCTATATGTACGATCTATGGTGTATTCTTGTGTGTTTGATGAATTGTAGTTCTACCTTTGAAGTGTTCAATTATTTACACCTTTATGTCTATTTTAATTTTGGAAAATTTTAACGAGTTTTCGTCAGTCAACATATGTTCACCAGAGTCAAAGAAGATTACATTTAACCCCATGACATAGATGACTTTCTTTCTCTACAACCTCAATTGTTCCTCTCCATTATCTTTCTTATTTATTTATATTAAAAATATTACTCCATAGTATCATTGCATTTATATATTCGTGCCCTTATTTCATGCTTCAGAGGCTATTTAGTTTTTATTGTGTTTAATATCTTCTAACATGGTATCAACACTGAGGTGTGAAGAATCCCTAGCCACTGACTGATCATGCTTGAAGCTTTCTAGCATAAAATTGAAATCATTAGCTTCATTACTCAGTAGAGGATCATGAAGTTGTGTTAGATTTCATGGAGAACTAGTCGAAAGAGAACAGTCATTTGATTGAAATTTTGTCGAGCTAAAAATCTCAAAGGACACCTCAAAATTTGTGTCTAAAGAATTTTCTTTAGTGTGACCCCTATCTGTGCCTATAATAGACAATTCATGAGTATAATCACTAAACTATTGGAACATCCCATGCCCTATTATCCTTGGGTGGAGGCTTCTTGTACCCTTTTGACCATTGTGAGTTTGTTTGATTGGCTTCCCCCTTGCTTTGTGTAAGTTGTTTCACACTCTAAATATGTGTTGATTTTATTTTGCTTGCTTACGGGATGAAGGGAAATAAAGCCAAATAAATTAAAGAAGATGCTAGAGAATTGGAGCAAGCCATTTACTAGTACAAAATGAGTAATTAGCTACTAGGTGACTAAAAATTCTAGTCACCACAGGTTTTTCGAGTGATTTACTACTAAATATGAGAAATTTTGACTGACCCAACTATAAACAACTAAAATTAACGACTAATTTAGTCACTAGTTAACAAATATGACTAGATAATAAGTGACAGAGTTAAAAATGACTAACATAAATGACTAATTTAGTCTTAGCATAAAAAAATGACTAGCTAGAAGAATATGAATTAGTCATTTTTCATTGTCACTCCAACAATGGAAAATTGCAATTTTGGGACTCTAAAAAGTCGTGTAATGGATAAATGGGGGCTTCCAAAATGAAATTGTCTTCCCAAAGGTTGCAATTCATTAAATAATTGAACCTACGACCCCTTTCACAAAACTTTCCTACGCATATGTTTCATAGAAAACAACTCTATGGTTGATGAACTATGAAAAGGGGTTGTTGATTCATAAGAAGATATGTTC
>LPNX011205097.1:48686-128757 GCA_001517045.1 Pseudotsuga menziesii
TACATTCATAAACAAAAAGTGCTATACTTTTTTGCATTTTCAACAACTTTACTATATTGACCAAACCCATCAATCTCTTCATATCAATCACTCATAATCTCATATTCCATTTTACATTTATAAGAAAACATATGCTATAATTCTCCAAATCTAAAGAAATTTACGCATGGTATAAATATGTGCGTCTTAAACACTGATTATTAATTTTGTAACTTTGTTTTTATTTTAGTTTAAGAAATTAAAAACATGCAAAGTAATATTTAAAAAGAACTTATTACATTGAAATATTTTGTCTTATTACAAAGGAATATTTTGTTCTTGTATTGGTAAAAAAAATTACTTTACTAAAGTAATATAACAAAAATGGATGAAATGAGTTTATAACAAAAATGGATGAAATAAGTTGTTTCACAGTTCTCTGAGTAGTAAACTCCCGGTCATTGTTCCGTGGGCTAACCAAAATACAAATTAGGTTGTGGACCGTGAGCAGTGATCTAATTTGAAGGGTGGGTCTTAATTTCAATTGGAAGGGTATTTATTCTCTGAGCCCTTCGCAGATGAAGGGAAATACAAATAATTGTACTTCAATTGACAAGTATAAATTAACTAAACCTTTTCACCAAAAAAATGCGAAAGACAAATATCGTTCTTTCAAATTTTTACAATTTTAAACAATTGAGCACCCCTTAATATTTACATGAAAAAATGATATATTCTCAATGAAACTTATTTTGAGCACATTAAGTTGTCATATGTGTATCATTAATTTTATTGTTTAGTAACATAACTACTATTCTATTGTATTTTTTCAAGTTTGAGCACACTTCATTGTACAGAAAAAAACTTAGACACTTCATTATTGGGGCATCCACATGCAATCCAAGCTTGAGAGATGCAAGAATGATAAGGATTGGGCACGTAAGAAAATATCATACACAACTCAAAAAACATTTAAAAAAAATCCTACATACCAAGCAAGTTAGCAAAGCTAGCATAACCAAGGTTGGGGCATCAATTTTTTTTGTTCAACACTTGCCATGAAAGCATACATGTATGGGATGGAGGGGCAACTTAGTGCATGTCCGAGTCTCAACACTCTGCCTTTTAAATTGAACCAAAATACAAAAAAGAAGTTTATTAATGGCTAGATTTGAGAAAGTTCTATGTGTGAGTAATTAAGAGCTTGGGGCTCTAAAATTTGTTGTGTTTTGTACTAGTCAAGACTCCACGATTTAGTGAATCGACAGTCACAGGTAGGAATTTAAGCTATTTAATGAAAAAAATTAATGTGTATAACCTCTATGTCGAAACCGTTTTCCATGTTGATGCGGGCCACTACCCTCTTTATTGTCTTACCGAAAGGCATGATAATGAGGAAGACAACCTAAAATTATGGACTTCACCTTTGAATAATGCCTTGCAATCACATTGGTAAGGAGTGATAAGAAGATCACAAAAATCCAACGTGTCAAATCTCATTTGATAGTGTTAATTAAAGATTTATATGGTAAATTTAATATAAGACTTACTTATAGTTGTCTCTTACTCTTTGCATCTTGACACATTTAATATTTTATGGTTGTCTTTGCGCCTTCACCCAATTCATATTATAAGGTGAGGATGTGCATACATAATAATCCTTAGTTATGGCTATGAGATGACGATTTGAAGAAAAGAGGATGTAAAGACAAGTAATTTTTATATGTATTTTGGTAGCGCCGAGGACAAATGTTGTGAGAAACCACAAATGTTTGGAAGGACGGAGGGAGATTACATCATGATCATGAGACCCATCAAATTGAAGACTATTCTTGAGACAACAATTGTTTTTTTAATTTTATTAATCACCATTGTTTCTCCATATCGTGTTCCTAGTGACACCTCTCTATAACAATGCATAAATCGGCTTCTGCACAGTTTGTGATCCTAGCTACATGCCATTATTTGTATTTGCATGCCATCGAGAGTTCTTTATAGTTGTCGTGAGTCCATGATATTCATGCAATAAATGAAGTCTTATAGAGGAGGACTTCTCAAACTTGCCTTTTAAATTTCATTTTGACGAGAAAAGAGTGGACATTGGTAGCGGGGTTCACATAGGTCGTAGGAACAAAGTTTTGAGCTCGTTTCGGGCCTAGTAGTTGTTCGTTTTTGTTATAGTTGTAGTTGTCGACACATTGCCACACTTTATATTGCATCCCTAAGTGACTTGAGAGCCAGATTCACATCTCGCTAGTTCCTCGTAGTCATCAATGATTACTGACCATCTTGCACAACTAAGTAGTGAGTGCATGACATGAGTGAGTAAGTGATTATAATTGATCATATTTCCAATATTTTGAATGATGAATTAGAAATTTATAGCATAGGAATTTCAACATCTTAATAAATTTATTATGGATGGGTAATTTCAAATGTTGCCCTTCTTTTGAAATGTCGATATAAATTATGCCCTTCTCAATTGGACGGGTAAAATTCAGATTTTAAATTTTTTTGAAGGCCAATTTTAACTTTACACTTGTGGGAAGGGCTAGAACCCTTTGGAAGGGCTCAATTTTGAACGGTGTGAACGATGTCCCTGAGTATGTGGTTTTTTATATTTTTATTTATTTTTATATGAAGGGTTAATTTATACTGGTATGAGACTTTAAAATCTGGCTATCATGGTATGATTCCAAATGGATTTATTCCCGGGCTTTCCACCAAATTCAACAATGCCAATGGCAATTGCAATGTCAAATCCCTTCAGAAAGATGCAGAAGGAGGGATCATTATTTATTAGGATTGTGCTTCACCTTTATAGCGATTCAAATGATCTAAAATTTGGTGAACAAACAGAGGCATCCTGTGATAGCATCACTTTGAGAAGGTTGTGCAAGCAGGGTTGGTTGAAAGAGGCGCTCAATGTATTTATTGAAAATTTCCCTTTGAAATCCTCTGACTGTGTTTCCATTCTATGAGCCCGTGCTGATAAGAGGGGTCTATCAGAAACCAAATTACTGCACACCCACATGATAGCCCATATGGGAATGAATCCAAAAAAACATATTCGTACCAAACACACTCATCAACACATATGCAAAGTGCGGGAGTTTGGAGGAGGCGTGCCAATTGTTTGACAAAATGCCTGAATGAAATGTGGTTTCATGGATTGTTAAGATTCAAGCTTATGCCAAGAATGGGCTTGCTGAGGAGGCCTTGAATTTGTATTATCAAATGCAAAGAACAGGCAGTCGGCCAAATAATTTCATGCTTTCCAGCATTATATCAGCTTGTGCACGCTTGGGTATTCTGCAACATGGAGAAGAAGTGCATGAAGAGATTAATAGAAATTATAGATGATGCACACCAAGTGTTTGACAAAATTCCCAAATGAAATGCTATGTGGTTGATTGCTATTACTGCAGGGTATGCACAGAAAGGGAAGGTTGATGAGGCCCTGAGAAATTTTCAGCAAATGCCTAAGAGAAATGTGGCCTCATGGAATGCTATGATTGCACGGTATGCACAAAGAAAGCATGGTTATGATGCCACGAAGCAATGGATATGTTGATGAGGTTGTTGAGCTGTTTGATAGAATGCCTAAATGAGATGCAATTTTCTGGAATACCCTGATTACAGGATTCATGCCGAATGGGCTGGTCGAGGAGGCTATGAAGTTATTTGATAGAATTCTTGAACAAGGTGCGATTTCCTAGAATTCCATGATTTCTTGCTATGCGCAAAATGGGCAGTTTGACAAAGCCTTGGAGCACTTCAGACAAATGAGAGTCTGTGGTGTGAAGCCACACGCAGAAACATTTTCCAATGTTCTCCCAACTTGTGCCAACTTGGCATCTCTGTAACATGGTAGTGTGATCCATGTAGATGTAATTAAAAATGGGTTCTAGCCAAACATATTCATGGGGAATGATTTGATTGATTTGTATGCCAAGTGTGGAACCATAGAGGATACATACAAAGTGTTTGACAAGATACCTAGATGGGATGTGATCTCATGGACTGCAATGATCATTGGGACATGCCATTCATGGCTGTGGGAAAGAGGCCTTAAATCTCTTTGAACAAATGTGGCTCTCTGGAATAGTCCCAGACCGTGTGATCTATGTTAGTGTCTTTTCTGCTTGTGGCCATGCTGGCCTAGTGGATGATGGCTGGCACTACTTTGATCAGATGAGTAGACTTTATCATATCACACCTCTTAGGGAACACTATTGATGTAGGGTAGATCTTATTGTTCGAGCTGGGAACTTGTATATGGACGAAGATTTGATTAACAAAATGCTATTGAAACCCGATCCTTCCATGTGGGTTTCTCTACTTGGTGCCTGTAGAATTCATACCAATATAGAGCTAGGGGAACCTGTGGTAGAACACCTTTTCAAATTGGATCCTAAAAATGTTGCAACTTATGTGTTACTTTCAAATATCTACGCAGCCTCCGGCAGGTGGGATGACATTGAGAAAGTGAGAAAAATGATGAAAAATAGGGAAGTAAAAAATAAGCCTGGCTGCAGCTGGATTGAGGTTAATAAATAGGTATATGCATTAGCATCATAAGAGAAACCAATTCCACATATAGAGGAAATTTATACAGAGCTGGATAGATTGTCTAGGATGATGAAGGAGGCAGGGTGTATGCCTGATACAAGATTTGCGCTAAATGACTTGTAGGAGGAGCAGAAGGAACATAATCTTTACTTTCATAGTGAAAATATGGCAATTGCATTTGGGCTCATCAATACATCCTTTGGGATTCCTATCAGAGTCATTAAGAACCTTAGAGTATGTGGTGATTTCCACACTGCTATCAAATTCATCTCCAATATTTATGTACGAGAAATTGTAGTTAGGGATGCCAGCCGATTCCATCATTTCAAAGATGGAAATTTTTCCTGTGGGGATTATTGGTGAACTTGGAGACAAGTTTAAGTGCCATTAAAATCTTTCTTCTCTGAAGTACAACTTGATGAGTTTCAGTGCATGTTTATGGTTTAGACTAGCATGGCCTTTGTATAAGATGCTTGTTGATTAAAAATTTGGATTACTGGAATCTGAACAAGCCATATATCTTTTGCTCAAATTAGTCAAATTATCTTCAAAATTCTATAGAAGCTGAATCTGGAATCAACAATGATACTAAGTTACATGGTTCGTGGTTTTTAAAGGTTGATGTTTGAAATTCCATGTATCTCAAGGATTTGTCAAGTTCGTTGAGGTGAGGT
This sequence comes from Pseudotsuga menziesii, assembly GCA_001517045.1. Taxonomy (NCBI): domain Eukaryota; kingdom Viridiplantae; phylum Streptophyta; class Pinopsida; order Pinales; family Pinaceae; genus Pseudotsuga; species Pseudotsuga menziesii. The sequence goes on from LPNX011205097.1 coordinate 53,912, forward strand.
TAGTTGATCCTAAACACTGAACTGGAACAGACCATTTTGGAAGGCAAATTCCTTAGGTAAAAATTCTAAACTTGATATTGAATTTACCCATTTTTTTTTTCAATACATGGAAAAGAAGGGACTTGTGACCCTAACTCTCTCTGTGTTCATTCATTCCACTTCCCTTCGATGTCTCCCTACCCATAGATTTGTTTCTACTCCTCTAATGTCGCCCTCCGCTCCAATAGAATGAATTGCCTCAGGACAACATGGAAATGAATCATGCAGAATTTGAGGAGCCCAATTCTTCCTAGACAGTGATGAGCCCAAGTCTGGACAGTGAGTAGTGAGCCTAATTATTCTTGGATAATGGTGAGCCTGAGTCTAGAGAGTGAGTGGTGAACCTCTTGGACTGAGCCCAATTCACTAGACAATGGTGTGTTCAATCCAATGGTGCTTGATTCTACTTCTACTCTTTTTTTGTGGAGTTTGCAACATATCTTGGTTAGTTTTTTTTTTCCCCACTTCTCTATTGTAGAGTTTGGAGTTTACTAAATTTTAATCTTCAGAGGAAAGCATGCATATGTTATGAATGTGATGATTATTACGTACTCTATAATAATTATCACATTCATAGCATATGCATGTTTTCATTCTTCAAATAGCGTATAGGTTGTTCACTTTCTGTGGATGTTGTAGCATGCACTTTTACTATGACTCTGTAATAATCATCACATTCATAGAATTTGCCTGCTTCCATTCTTCAAATATCCTATAGGTTGTTCACTTTCTGTGGATGTTGTAGCCTGCACTCTTACTGTTTAATGACAGTATTTATTTTCTAGGTGGAAGTTCAACATGTGGTTGTTCAGTGTCCAACTCCAGACAGATGATAGATAGAGCCCATAGGTAGAGACACTTCACTACTTGAGTCTTAGACATAGAGGAGATATTGGGTTCATAGTTGAGACCAAAACTCCCCTAAAGGCTGAAATGTCCAACCTCCAAGTAGTTTTTTAATTATTCAATAGCATTAGTTGTTCAAAAGTTAAAACCTCTGAAATGCAAATCATGACCATTCATTTTTCAGGTCTTTAAGAGGAGCGACGGACCACCTATTTTCTATCACCAATGGTAACAAAGGTGGTGTTGAAGTTTGAAAAGGGATGTCTACAAAACTCATAGAGATTCTTGAAAAAGATTATGAGATTACAAAAAATTATGGAGATGAAATAAAACAAGAAGAAACACATTCAACTGGAGATTGCAAGGACTTACACGGTACACTCCCATTTCCTCATTTTCCTCAAATATTGCTGAAAGTTTTTGTAGCTAGAAAAATCAAGTGAGACAACAACATCAAACTCCCTTTGGAAATATGTATAGAAACAAGAATTAATTGATTTTGTGGGCCTCAAACACATGCGGGGGCACATATTGGTAGGAAGGGGGTGCGTGTTGTGGACTAGACTATATGATCTAAGTTTGTGTGTTGGATTTTTCTTTGGTAGATTGTCTTGATATTTTCATGATTTTTTTCTTGACATATGTTCTTTCCTATTTTGGTCAATTCTATTTAAAATACAGATATCTCTTATATTGTCCTTTCATTCATGATTTTATTTCTCAGGAGTATTTAAGTATTGTTTGTAGGTTAGTATCTTTAAATTAATATTGACTAAGGTCCAAAGCTCAAATTGTTTTGTCTTCTCTTTTGTGTTTTTCAATCATCCTACCATGGTTATCGATCAAACTTTCACTATTTCTGCACAAGTTAAAAATCTCTATGTTGGAAAAGATTTTGTGGGGGATGTTCCCTTATACATGAAAATTCTTGGAGCTCTCACAACAAGTAAATGCTAGTGTTATTATAAAATTGGCATTTAGCTAGAACCGTAAGGTTTCTTCATTACATCAGACAATGTCTTTAATTATTGCTCAATTTTTTTTGCTGTACATAAATTAAAATCAGCTCAATGTTTACTTTAATCTTTGAATAATGCATTGACCAAATTTTTGATTTACCTTGTAACCCGTTAGTTATCCTCGCCAATATCATTCCGTGTGAAACAACAGTGTTTATTTTATTTTGAAGATAAAAAAATTAAACATGCCTATGGTACCTGCAACCTATTAGTTTCAGAAGAAAAACCCAAGATGTCTTAATTGCAGTATTTTCAGATAACTTTTGTTTTTACATTGTTCTTTCCTAACCTGAGGCTTACATTTGCACACAACTTTCGAAGCTAGATACATTTGTGTGTGTGTTGGTTGAGAGAATATAAACATTTACTCTAAAGCTAAGATAATTTTATTTGTGCCCATGAATGAACAAAAAGGGTAGGTCAATGGAATTCCAAAGTAAATTCAGTGGAGACATACATAAGGAGTGCCAAAAATATCTTCTGTTAAAGGTAAAGCGTATATAGAAAGAAGATAAACTAATGCATGAGAACAATAACCAGAGTCGAGGTCATAACCCTAGAAACTGTTAGATTATCTAATTCATAGTAGTGGTTGACTTGTTTTATGAATCCAGTATCCATTGAGTGCGACCAAAAGCCCTTACTTCTTCAATGCATGTAAGAAGAGTACAAATTATGGAAAGGGATATGTACCTCCCATTTCTGAGACAACAGTACCATTCTTCTCAAGAGGTCAAAAGAAAAGGTGACAAGAAGACACACATGTTGTACAATTCTAACAAATGGTTGGTTAGATATATGTCATAGGATGCAAATCAATGAGTTGGTTTGTTACCCTAAAGAGATATTATTTTGTAAGGTCATTGACACAACAGATAAAAAAAAATCTTCGGTATTTATTTTCAAGATTTTAGATAGCCATTCTTGAAATTCGCGAAGAAAACGTAATCCAAGTTATCACTGATGATGCCACAGATTCTGTGGGAGCTGGAAAGTTGATAATGGAAAAGTAAAAAATTATTGAAACCACTTGTGTTGTTCATTGGCTTGACTTGTTGCATAATTTAACAAAGTTTCCATGTGTCAATGAGGAAATTCGTAGGGGGGAATAAGTTTCTCACTTCATATTTAACCATCACCTCACATTGAACATGTATAGGAGGCATGCATCTACAGAGCTACTAAGGCCATGCCAATACCATTTCCGCATATTACATTACTCCCAAAAGAATGGTTGGGGAAAAGATAAGCATAAGATTTGTTACCTACAACAAGGAGTGGTACACTTCTTTCCTTTCTAAAGTTTCTAAAGGGAAGATAATTGAACAAATCAATTTAAACCATAACTTTTGGGAATGTTTTGTGAATGTTTTAAAAGTATGTGACCCAATTGTTGATATGCATTCAATGGTTGACAGTGACACCCCTCCTATGGGTTTTATTTACGAGGGCATGGATTGTCGTAAAGAAGTTATTGCAAAATATTCTAACAACATGGAAGATGAGTACATGGAAGTATGGAAGATACTAGATGGAAGATGTTGGATAGACTATTTGGGGTAAGGTCAAGGGTTTGAGATTTAGAGAATGACGATGAGCGAGAGGAGGATTATAGAGCTAGAAATGAGATGGGAATTTATGCAGAAGGGAATTACGAAGCTCAAGAACATTCTGGAAGGAATTCCTGAGCAACACTTCAGTTCTGAGGAGTACATAATGCTTTACATGTATCCTTAGAAATTAAGACTCTGAGAATAACTCAATTAAGCATGGACTTGGATAAATCTCAGAAGGAAATACTGTTGCAACTTAATGCCTTTGATGAGCTAGGTGAAAAAGCCTCATTTTAGGCCTCGAGTGTGTTAAAACAATGAAAGAAATGGCATGACAAATTGATAAAGAAAAAGCAATTCCCGGAGGCTGTGCTTTTCTTTACAATTCCAAATGTGAGGAGTTTCTAGGAAAGTTTTAAGGAAGATGGTTATGTTGATATGTTGTTGCAGTGTCTTCTAATAGAGATATCAGGTTGAAGATGACTATTGATCCTTATTTTATATGCTGGTTTGAAAGTGATTACTTTATTGGTATTATTTGATAGATATGTTGTATTGAAGTCACTAGAAGTGTTTCATAGTTGCTTCACTTCTGTTTTGCGGAGTGTTATACATAGCATAGATATTTTTTAAAACTAAATTTCTTACCAAAGTGTTGAATCAACGTTATTGTGATAAGAATTCCTTTTTCCTTTTGCACATTTATAATTATATTGCATGTACTGTTGTTATTAATTGTCATTGGATGCTTCAACTTTAACACAGGGACCTTTGGGAGTGTTAAATTGAAAGAAATGAAAATTATGTTATATATGTTACCACCTTGTTTCCTCCTTTACGTATGCTAGTTTAACTTGTTCATTAATTTATTACTACTATTGTTATTGATTGCCCTTGGATGCTTCAACTTTAACACAAGGACCTTTGGGAGTGTTAAGTTGAAAGAAATGAAAATTATGTTTTTACTTTATCTTGCATTGTCACAGCTGTACCTATGTGTTTCTGGTATTACTATTGCTGTTATTTACTGTCCTTGGATGCTTCAACATTAACATAGGGACCTTTGGGAGTGTTAGTTGAAAGAAATGAAAATTATGCTATATATGTTACCACGTTCTTTTCTCCTTTACGTATGCTAGTTTAACTTGTTCGTTAATTTATTACTACTGCTAATATTGATTGTCCTTGGATGCTTCAACTTTAACACAGGGACCTTTGGGAGTGTTAAGTTGAAAGAAATGAAAATTATGTTATATATGTTACCAAGTTGTTTTTTCCTTTACGTATGCTAGTTTAACTTGTTCGTTAATTTATTACTATTGTTGTTATTGATTGTCCTAGGATGCTTCAACTTTAACACAGGGACCTCTAGGAGTGTTTATAAGTTGAAATAAATGACCTTCCTTATACGATGATGATAAAACTTAGAATTATTGTACATAACACATATGGACTATACCTTGAGAGAGAAGATAAAATTTTTACCCTTTGTCTTGTGGGTAAAATGGTTGTTTCCCCACCTTGATTGTACACATTGGTATTATGGGTATTGTGTGTGGGTCTTGTGGGTCTTGTCTATCAAATAGGCTTTGTTATCCCTTGGATTTAGGCATGTCTACAGGGAGCACAATATGAGTGCAAACCGCTTATCCAAGGAAGCACTCAATATGAAGGCTGGTGTTCTCTCCTTCTTAGAACTCTAGGAAGGAGAAATTATTGAGGAAGGCTTGATACAGCTCTTTTATGAGTTTTTTTCAGTATTTGTGGCATAATCATGTTTTCCCTTTTAGAGTATGGGACTCTTTATCCTGTCCTCTTGTATTAGCTAGGGATATATTCTTGTTTTGATTCCCCTGGGGTGTGTTTGTTCCACCCAAGAGGCCTCCTGGATAAGCTGTCTGGGCTCATTATGCTCTCCCTGTGGTAATGCTTTTTCTGTATTTCTTTGATATTTTGAGTTTTGTGGGTGGAGAGCTGTTGGGTCGAGAGTTGGGTTGACAGCTACTGCAAATGCAAATACATTTTTTTGTTTTTTTTATATATTTTTTGAGGTTGACAGTATTGATCCATGACCTTGTGGACTGTATTTGTCTCACTCTTCCCTAAATGGGTCATAGCATAGACTGAATGGATATTTAATTTTGACATTGAGGAATCATGCACATTGTTTCCCATGTTTCCCATAAGGTGTTCACTTAATTTTTCATGAGGGTTTATGGGTTGGTTTCTGAGTTTTCTTGGCAAGTCTAAAGTATGATGTTGTCTCTTTCTTAGTTGTAAAATGAATTCTTGGAAATCGATGCCTCTTGTGGACAATGAAAAGAAATGAACAGCCCCTGTACCTCATATCTGGGTAGTTTTGGGCCCTATAACAGCAAGTTACAACAATAATTAAGCCAATATGGGTATTGTTTTGAACATTATTGGGTGTGTTTCACCTTCTAGCAGCCTTAGCATTCAATTTGGGTAATTTTTGTGGATGTGAGATAGTTATGGGCACAAGTTAGGACTATCCATGATGTCCTCCTAGAGCAAACAATGAAAATATTTGAGGTATGGAAAAGCTAAGAGAAGAAATCCTGGCTGCTCTGAGTGGAGTTTGGACCTCAAGCCCCAAGCCATGAGGCAATAAGTGTAGCTGTTAAAAATTTAGTCCAGTTAGGTGCAGTTGTTTGTGGCCAGAAAGGCCTAAAAAAATTAACTGAATCTGGTTTGAATCTCATCAAGCTGGGTGTAGAACCTCGATTAGGGATTTTGAGTTTTGTGGGTCGAGAGCTGTTGGGTTGACAGCTGCTGCACATGCAAATATATTTTTTTGTTTTTTATATATGTTTTGAGGTTGAGAATATTGATCCGTGACCTTATGGCCTATATTTGTCTCACTCTGCCCTACAACTACCTATCTATCTCTCTCTCAGGTATGTCCATTGTTTCATTAGTGACTTATCTCCTAAGAGACAAAGTGTGATCATATTATATATCCGAGTATAGAAATTAAGGAAGGTCTAAACCACATTGTTTTCTTCTATTTGTCCATTTATAATATTTTTGCATGTGCTTGACTAATTCTGTTCATACATATCCTAGGTAACTGTAATTGATGGATGTACATAGCGTTGATATGTAGTAATCCTAGCTCGGTTTGGAGAAAAATGGGTCATAGCATCAACTGAATGGATATTTAGTTTTGACATTGAGGAATCATGCAAAAAAGAGTAAATAGAGCTTTGTCAAGAGCAAGAATTTAAATGATGTAGGTCAATAGTCTCTAGAAAAAATTCAAGTAGGCGCAAGAATATTACATCAAGCAATTAAGGGGAATGATGTTGTAGCGGGAATACACAAGTCCAAACAGCAAGAAAAATGGAAGCCAAAATTGAATACTTCTGATAAAGGTAGGTCTCTGCAAATCCTTTTGATTTTCTATTTGTCTATAATATGTTGCACTTGTTATATTTTCATTTAAACTTTTGTTCTTTTATGTGTCCTACATTTCCATCAAGAGCATAAATCATTATCCTTAATTCTTAAATCACTGGAGCTGTTTCTTCATTTTCCATAACACTGTTAGACTGGTTTAATTTTGAACTTGTCCATGTTTATCCTTCTTTCAAAACTTCCTAGCCATGTTTTAAACTGCTTTTTTACTAGACTTAATAGATGGGAGTGTTAGAAATTGCAGTATTATTTTAGAATGTTATGCTGCGAGAAATTGAATTGTGTTTACTGTAAGTTGCTGTAGTGATTTCCATCAATATGTGTAGTAGCATTATTTGTATTTAAGTTCCAGTAGTATGTGTATCAGTATTTGTATTTAAGTTCCAACACTATGTGTAGCAGTATTTGTATCTAAGTTAGGTTAAATATTTAATGTCCCCCCACCCCAAAGAGTAGTTTAGAAGAGTAAATAATGGAAAATTAAAATAGAGGACATCGGCATGTAGAGGTAACTAATGGTTTGGGTTAAAATCTGTCAAATTCTATGTTTAATTTCCTCATTTTTCTTAATATTTTCCCAAACTACGTCGATCCTAGTTTTCCCATCTTTTCTATATTGTTGCAGCAGCCAAACATCTAGATGAATGGATGCATTCCTGATACTCATATTAAATGGTGGGAACATGATCAAAATTAGGATACGAACTTCAAGAAATCTTCAGCAAATGTTAATTTTGATAAATCTTAACAGAAAACAATTGTGGTGGGGATTATTCCAGTAAAGTCATTCCTAATACTTGATCGTAATAGAAATAGTTGCACTGGGTTTTCTTTCCTCATCTTAAAGTGAGCGTGGATTTGTTTTTTTATTGGGTAACTCCCCATGGATCAATAAAAAACAAAATTTACTGATAAAATTTAACAAAACAAATTAAACTGTGTTGTTGAATCTAAACTTTGGATGTGCACCATCTGATGCAATGCATTGAATTGATGCCCCTGCTTATGATAGAGCAGGATGGGTACACATGTGTTAGAGAAATTGGAATAAAACTTCATTTTTTCTGAAAGGTGGTAGGACCAAGTGTTAATGCAAAAATTGGTGGTGTCAGCATGAAAGGGTCCAACATGAGCAAATCATCAATGAAAGAACCCATGTGTGGAATAAGTGTTAGAGGTGCCTCTCTTGTCATTGAAATTTTAGATTGAGGAGGGACAGTTGTAAGAGATGGAGGATAGGAGACAAGGGTTGTAGAACTTTCATTATAGTCAGAAGCATTTTATGAAAAAGACTGATTCGTTGCTTCAACTCTTTGGAATAGATCATTTTCACTTGCTTCAACTCTTTACCTCTAGGAGGAGATTATCAGTAGGTCTTGTGGTGAAATCCAAAAATATCATATCTTTTGAAAACTCAGTCCCTAATGTTCCTTATCAACAAAAGTATAAGAGGCTCCCAAGAAATAACATAAATAAAAGTTGAATTCATCAAATATTTACTGCTCCTGAGTATCTGTAAATACAAAAACTGCTTTTTTAGATGGATTAATTACATGCTCTAGGTTTCTAGAGGCTTCTGGACAATATCTTGAGAATATTCTATGAACATCTAATCCACTGCAACTTTAGCCTTGGGTTCAAGAACATTTCTACCGCTAATGTTGCCAATGACTACAGTACAGTCATGGCTTTGGTGTGGATAATTCCTTAAAATTCCTTTGACGATTAAGACCAGAGTTTCTATGGTGATATAATCCTTTTCCATCTCAAGGAATTGAATAATTCGATCAACAATACCGTTGACATCACACTACTATAATGCAATTTTTCCAATTGCTTGGATAGACTCTGTTGTAATGGCCAAATCAACATTTGCAACATATTCTCTTACCATAATATCATATGTATTGCTCTCATTTTCCATGACTCTATGCATCTTATGTTTCAATTTCTTCACAAATAAGGGTCACTACAGTGATAATAAAAATGCTTATAATTTGATTAAAATAGGATTGGAAAAAGTGCTCCCTTTTCTCCTCTATGGTTTCTCCAAAATCCTAGCTTCCATTGTCTTCTTAGGGAAAACCCCAACCCTAATTCCTTGATTGCATCAACACAAGATCCCTAGCTAAGATACCTTTTGACTAGGAACATCAACAGAGGTTTCCACAACATCAACAGAGGTTTACACAACATTTTTATTTTGACAAACAGGTTCTGTGGGAGTTAACTGCATGCTATGAGAGATATTGAAGCTAACCTCTTGAGTGAATGGATGACCACTAGTTCCATCCATGCATTCTTTAGCATCCATGAAGTCACTCCCAATTGTTCACTCAACACTTGACTTAGATTTGTGAAGACCATCTTCAATATGTGCAACCTTAACTGTTTTATTCAAAGCCTGTTTCCCAATCTCTTGAAATTGCATGCATACTTTTCCCAAGCAAAAATATTCACTTTCTACTGACGTGGCCTACAAATTTCTAATATCAGCCTTTTGTTCAAAACCTTCAATTGAACTACATTTTTGATGCACCTGAGATGCATCTCCAAAAAAAGACTGATCCCCTACTGGACTAACATCCTCCAACTTACGTTTTTTACTTCCTTTCCCTTTTAACGAATTATAGTTATTTGTATGATCAAAATTCTCATAAATTGCATGCTTTGAAGGGTTGTATGGTATTAATATTTCTATAGGCATACTCATGCTGAATTCAGTAGGGCTCCTATTATTTTCCACCCTTGTACAATGTTCCTGAATCGAATCAGGAAGTGCAGGAGTAGCTCTTATGTGTTCTTCGTTGATACTCATAGCAGATTTTAGATGTTTCTGCCCTGAAGGGTTATCTTTTGCAACCGATCTTTTGGAACATGCAGCATGTGATTCCCTTGTAAAAACCCCATTTCTGGAACCATCCTTTGTACAACTATGATCAATATCAACATTTGGAATCTGCCACCTTTGCTATTGAAGACTACTCGTACTAACCTTAAAACTAGGTTCAAGTTTGAGATACTCAAACATAACTTATCTTTTGACGAGGGCCATACTTTTCAGTGGAGCTTATTTGACATAGAATACTTAAAGATATTCTAGCTTTCCCAAGTGAGTAAAATTCTGGTCATTTTGTTGTCTTTAGGTACCAATTATTGGCATCTTCATATCTTGTGCTTCTGTGTGTTCATTGATATGAAGTTCCTCAGCAAAATAAGTATATGTTTGAAATTTGAATGCCTAGACTTGGAAAGGGATTTTATTTTGTTGATATTTAATTCTTCTTTAAACAGCTTACCAATTTATAGACTTACAGTCCATCAGCCTCTCAGACAAGCAAGCCAGTTGCTTGTTGTAATACTCTGTGTCAATTACGAAATATAAGTCACCACCGGGGCACCTGATATAAGGTTTTCCATTTGTCTGTTTTGCTCATTTTGTCTTGCTAAGTCTTTTTGAGTATAGATAGCATAGGATATTGTCAATATCCCTACACATATACTATATGTCATTTTGCAAATGAACGTTTCAGCAGGACACCTTATGAATTTTTTTAGACTCACTGTGGTGCATCATGGCCACTATCCCTGTTTTGAAACATATCAGATCTGAGTGGTTTATTATATCAACTTATTCCCCCATTCAATTTTGATCAGTGTTCTCTTGTCTTGAAAGGAAAAAAATGTAAAATTCTGTGATTCTTGATGGTGAAAACTAGCATTTGATCAAGTTCTAACTTTTCTGTAAACATATGGAAAAGAATTGGGTAATTGTTTCTAAGGCAGAATTCAGAGCAGAAAATTTAGGTCTTACATACAGTATTGAAAAGCTAACTAACTAACTAACTAACTAACTAACTAACTAACTAACTAACTAACTATATATATATATCTTTCCTGTTTACAAACAGCAATGCTATCAGCATTGTCATCATTGCAATCAGAAGGAAGTGGGAAAATAGATGTAGCCAAAGATGAGGAATTGCTTGCTAAAGTTGATGATGAGATGAGTGTTCATGATACAGTTGCAGACTTGCTTCATAAAAATAATGCACACATGTAAGATTCTCATTCACATATTTATGCATTGGATAAATTTGTAAGTCAATTCAATCGGATGCTGCTAGATTTATCCTTTTGGATATGTACTGTTTGTAGAATATATTCAATGTTGCCAACATATCTTCTTTTGATGTAGAATGGTGAAGCAATCCAAGCTGAAGGAAAAAGGAAGAAATGAACAGAAGAGTGAGATGGAACAAAAACGGTTGGAGTGGGAGCTAAAAAGGGAGAAGGTTCAACATGTTAGTTGGAATGTTATGGAAGAATGCAAGTTTTAAAAGGCAGGTTTTGGAGTTTTTACTAACATTTTTTATTACCTTTGTAGGAAAAGGAACAAGATTGTGCTCATAAGGAAGACAACATTCAAGTAAGAATCCAAAGATACATCACTTTATTTCATTTCTCATTGAAAGACATTTGCATGATTTATTAATTCAGTTGTTGATGCAATTGTGAAAGTGAGAAGTTGACAATATCAACTTTCTTTGTTAGATTATTACAACTATGAGGACATGTTATCTTATATTGAGTTTATCGTGTTTTCTATTTATTCCATTTCATCAAGTTATTTATCAAAATTTTCCATCTTCTACTTCTGTAGTATATGTGGAATATACTTATCTTAACATTACCGTTAAACTTTCAAATTCAAGCAGGAAACCTCTTTTTCCAATTTAAGATTCATATCATTCCAATAGGGAAACACTTTTACTCTGTGTTCCATAATGGCACCATGTATAGTTGCTAACATCTTTAGTTCCCTTGAACCAGGAGAAGGAAAATAAACAGCAGCAAGAGGAGGGAAAAAAAGAACAGAAGCGGTGTGAAAAGGAAGAAACTGGGATGAAAAAGCAACTTGCAATACAAAAACAAGCCACACTGATGGACGGATTTATTAAAAAAGACGCACCTAACACTCAAACAATGCCCACTGTATTGAATGAAACAATTTATAATTCTTTGCAGGAAAATGCATAGATTTGCAGTGGTGTTATGTTGTAAATGGATAAAATATTACTGAAAGCAGCAGAGGCAGAGATAGGGGATCTTCTAAGGTTGATGTTCTATCTTTTTATAAATGTCTAAATGTGTCATGAATATGTCGTGTTCTTTCTATATTCTTTGAGTTGAATCGATTTGATTGTGCGATGTACTTAGGTCACACTTGGTATCTTGGTGCCATCTTAATTGGTGAACTTCTGCACAAAGACATCTAAGTTGGGGTATTTGGCATAAACCCAAAGTTTCATTGTTCAATGAAATTCGGTTGCATGGGGCATCTGCTGAAGCTGTAGCGCTGCCAAAATCGTAATCCTCCACAAACAAAAAACAGACGTATAGTGAGGTTGAAGATCATGAGTTCATGTCAAAGATCCTTGTAAATGACTGTGAAGAAGTTTTGAGTGATGGTTTTCCTTGAAATAATGGGAATACCACTGTACATAGAGAAAACATGCTTCACAATAAGGGAATAAACCTTTTGCGGTTTGATCACAACCATAGACCTGCTTATTATGGAACCTTCTCAAAGAAAAGGTGAATATGCTTTGCATAATTTTAAGTTTATTAATTATCAAAGCAACATGTTGTGTTTTAATTTTGATAGCCCATGATGACAAACATCTGAAACACCTTGAAGCTCATGGATTATTAATATTGTAGTAGACAAGAGGGAAAGTTTTGATTTTGATGCAGTGATGGCATTGGGCTTCGAAATCCTTTCAGGAAGGACTCTTATTTGGATTATGAGAATGATAGTGATGGAGAATGGGAATAGGTACTCATCACTAAATCTCTTTGGTAAGAGTATTTGTAGTATTTTTATTAACTTTCTTACTTTGTTAAAAATTTTAGGAAGATCTTGGGGAAATCCTTTCTGACTGTGACAAGGATGATGAGGAAGAAAAGAATGAGGTTGACACAGATAAGTTTAAATCTGAGGAAGATGATGATAGTGATGAGTTTTTTGTACCTGATGGATTTCTTTTTGAAGACAAGGTAAATTCTACAGAAAAAAGTTGTTTGATGGGGTTCTTTATGGAGTACATAAAAAGCGTTTGCTGTTATTTTAGTGTTTCCTGTTGCAATGTCCAAGTTTTAGTTGGGGTAATTGAAGTTCCATCCCCTTGTTTTAGTGTTTCTTGTTTCAATGTCCTAGTTTTATTGGGTGTAATTAAAGGTTCATTCCCTTGTATTGTTGCTGGAATTTACCTCAAAAGCAGGGTTATTATCGAAGTATATAAGTTGAAAGCAATCATTTAATTACTTAGGGGATGTATATAGTTGAAGATATTTATTGGCCCTGATGAATATTAGTAATCTGTCAAACTGTGCATCTAATGGAGTTACAGGAAGGGATCCTGATGGAGCAATTGCTATAAATGGTTTTTATATTAACCTCTTTTTTTAATCTTCTACAACCTCCCTATGGGCTATAACCTCTTCCTCTTTTACTGCACTTACATCATTGCCCTCTCCTTCAAAACTTTCTTTAAAATCTATAGCAATCTTAATGTTGTTCTCTTTTTACTTATAGTCTCAATTGGGTTGCTTCTTCCTTCCCCTAATCCACACATTCATAAACAAGAAAAGTGTTGATTAAACTCTTGTCCTCATGGGTATGTCCTCCAGGAGCTCTACATACTTGGATGCACAATAGATGATTGTTACATTATCATAATTTTCCAACTCTAGTAGAACATCAAATACCTACTACTCATCATTTTCTCTTAGCTCCCTTGCATGGATATTTAGATTCGCCTCCTCTTCGTAGAAGGTTTCCTCAATATCTTCTCTTTTGACACATCAATGTTGTAATATGTAGAACATTCAATGTACATAGATCCAACTTTAGGATGTTCATCAAACACTTTAAAATGCATTTAAGATGTATTTTGATGATGATGATCCACTTGATGGACAATCTATAATTTTTTTCTATTTTGTATATTCCATTGGAATTCCTATGCATCATCTTATTTATGTAAAATGTTTTAATGACATTGAATGATAAAAATACATTTCATGGTATTATATGTATAATTTATATTCATTTTTTTTTGTATTTTTAATATAGTACTATGTTATAGTTGTAAAAAAAACTATCTCTTTTTATCCGTATTTTATTTATGTGATTGTTATATTTTTAATTATATATAAGTTTATGAGAGTTCCTTAAAATGTTTAAAGCACATGCTTCTCTTTATTTCATTATTTCAATAAGCTAAAATACATGCTTTTCTTTATTTCATTGTTTCAATAATTTACACAATACAATGAAAAGCATTACAATTTTTCTTGTGCTAATTTTATTTTTTTAATTGTTTCAATAATTTACACAATACAATGAAAAGCATTACATTTTTCCTTATGCTAATTTTAGTTACAGGGAAAATTGTACATAGCTCTCAGGAATTAGTTTATCATAAATACTAGTTACTGGTAATTTGTAATAGTAATAATTATGTAGCTTGTAGATTGCTATCTATCATAAATTTGTTTGAATATCATCATTGTCAAGCAATAAAAACTTCTTAAAGGGTGCTAGCTCAATGGTAGAGCGCCTACCTAATTATAGGCAGGAGGTTGGTGGTTCGATTCCTCCATGCCCTATCATAAATTTGTGACTACAAAAATGACTAAATTCGCATACATACGACTATTAGTAGCTAATTTCCCATATCTTAGTCATATTTAGTTTAGTCATTAATATGTTAACATATAGTAGTTTATTTAGTCATATATTTGGTCATTAATTGTTGCAATCAGTGACTAAATCAATGACTAAATCTGTGACTAAATCAATCACTAAATCATTAACTATCAATGACTAAAACAATGACTAAATCATTGACTATCAATGACTAAAGCATTGTCTATCAATGACTAAATCATTGTCTATCAATGACTAAATAAATGACTACTAAGTCAAGCTATTAATGACTAGTGAAATATGGCTAGCTATAAGATAGTGGAAATTAGCTACTATTAGTCACCGACTCAAAAATAGTCGTTTATAGCCTAATTTTAGTCATTTTTTTAGTCATTAATTTCTCATTTTGTACTAGTGATTCATTTGGTCAAAGCTCCTCTTACCATGCAAGAAGATCCCGGGCTTATGTTGCGGACGAAGGAAGAGAAAGGCATATATTGGAAGTTGAAAGGAATTTCTGTTGGTTTAGAAGGAAACAACAGAGGGTGTTGTGGTTGAGAGAAAGTTGGAATTTGGAAAGAGGAAGGATCTAGCTGAGTGAAAGTAAAAGGGATAGATAATTTTTGTTCAAGGAAACCAGAGTAGTTTACAGGAATATGAGAAGAAGAAGGAGAAACAAAGCTTTTTCTGATGGGGAAAGCAACCTTTTCTATTGCTTGTCTCTGTTTCTTTTGCTCTTCTTTGAGTTCATTATAGGCCGAAGAAATTGTATTTAGCCTATCATCAGTTTTTGCAGTAGAATCATTAAATTTACCAAATTATTTGCCTAAAGTTATATATCAGTACCACAATTATTGACACTAGTACAAAATGAGGAATTAGATACTAGGTGACTAAAAATTCTAGTCACCACAGGTTTTTCAAGTGATTTACTACTAAATATGAGCAATTTTGATTGACCTAACTATAAATGACTAAAATTAACAACTAATTTAGTCACCAGTTCACAAATATGACTATATAATAAGTGATAGAGTTAAAAATGACTAACATAAACAACTAATTTAGTCACGACATAAAAATGACTAGTTAGAAGAATATGAATTAGTCATTTATGTTAGTCATTTTTAATTGTGTCATGGAAAATTGCAAATTTGACAATGAAGTGTAAATTTTATAAATTTTATACCTTATATTAGTAATATTGGTGCCATGCACCTCGATATTCAGAGATCCAACCCCATGTGTCACTTGGCAACATTTTATTCTTTAAAGACATCTAATGCAGAGGCAAAGTCGAGTTTCAAAGATTTGTTCTTTCTCGCACTGTGCATTTTCATGTCTTGTTTTTTATACCATCACATTTAGCTCATCACCTTGGTGATTTCCACATTTCATTTGACAAAAACCATCATAGATTGACCCTTTGGACAGTCGATTGAAGTTTCAACAAGAAAGAGTATTTTAAGTCTTATTAATGAAATTCACCAAGTTTGAATCCTCCATTAATTCATTGGTTTTACCTATTTGCTAGTCTTCTCATCACGACTATGTTCAAAAGGTCAAAAATTTCCACAAGTACTTGTTTGCATAAAAAATCAATGATCTTTTTTTTATTAAACTAAAAAAAATTAACCCTAGATCTCCATTACCATGTCTACAACAACAATGCACTGATAAATCTTGTTTCATATTGTGCAATCTCTCTGCTCAGTTCCTAAGTCTACCTTTCTCTCTCTATAGATGAAACTAAAATGACTCTACTGCATAGAATTTTAAGGCATTGGTGTTGTTGCTGTCATGATTGTGCCTAGTTCATTCTCCATAAATGACAGTTAATGTTCACGTTGGTCTAGCAGGTTCAAGCATTCAGATTGGAGGCCTATTAAATTTCCATCCATCTCATACCTTGTTTCAGTGTAAATGGTTGTCTCGTCATCGCTGATTTGTTCGTTTTCCTGCACCATCACCCCATCCAATGAGCTAATTTATAGTATTATAATATATATAATATACAATATGATAATATTTAAATATTATGTCAATTTTCTATGTAATATTTATAGTAACCTGTTAAACATAAATAAAAAATAAAAATAAAAACAACTAAATAAATGAAAATAATATTTTCATGAGAAGTTTTCACATTTTAAAATATTTTTAATTTACTTAAAATATAAAATAAAATAAAATAAATAAAAAAGTGTTCCATTATAAAAGAGAAAAGATAAAATAAACAAAAAGAACAAAAAATAAAATAAAGAAAGAGGGAAAAATTCTCCATTCACAAAATCCGACCGAATTAAGAGCTTTGATCAAATGCAGCTTATGGAAGGGTTAGATGTAAGAATGCACCTTATGGAAGGGTTGGATGCACGGAAGAAGATTTAGAACTCTTTAATGAAATGGGGCTGACAGGAATCAAACTAGATCGCTTTGTTTTTATTATTGATTGCTTTTGTGCTTGTGAGTGAGGGTTTTTGGTGGAAGAAGATAGTTTCTCTAATTTAGAATGTGAGAAGAGACAAGGGTAAGTATCCCAAGACATTGACAAGATTCATAAGCATATGAAATACTATTTTTCCTTGTTGGGTCAGGGTAAAAAAAGAAGATCAAAGCAAACTGCGTAGGATTTGTGCAATCAAACCATGTGATAGTTTGAACTTGTAGTCTTTTGAGGGTTAAAGCACCCATATTCCAGCTAAATTCTTTTATTCTGTGTTTTTTTGTAAGGATAAATGTCCGAAGCAGATATCTCTTGGTGAGTATATGCTTTCTTCCTCAGAGATTCTCTAGTGGTGGAATTTTTGCATAAGTGTTGTAGTGTAGGAGGGCGGTTTTGTATGTCGGTATGATCTTGGGGATTCATGATCTGATAAGCCAATTGGAGATTTAATGGGAGTTTGTTCAATGGATTCCTGACTGAAATGGGGTTTTGCTATATGGGTGGTTTTTGGGATTCAGGACCTGATAGTGGGGTTTTTGTATGTCAATGTGGGCGATCCCAAATACAAAGAACAAAACTGTGGGTGCTAATAATTGTGAATGGAGCCATTTGATCAGGGGACAATTTTGACTTTCTGGTTAACCTATAAAATTTTTAATTTTTGTTGTTCGTTGGGTGATTTTAAGGGCATAAATGAAATCAGGTTACACTAAAACCCAACACTCACTGTAAGATCTAGTAGTGTTTGTAAGCATTTTGAAATTTTGTGAAGATTCATAGCCAGAAAAATCAGTTGGAGAAAGGGGAAAATCATCCCTACACAATTGAGAATTGGTTGTACCTAAACTTAATGCAACTAATGCCATGAAAAGATGTTGAATACACCTAATTTCAAATCCAACCCACACGGTAAGATTCTATATTTACCACAACTTTCCTGCAAAAGATCGATGCAAAACATCAACAGAAACACTTATGAGGCTTTGAGCATTTGGAATGGAGTGCAAGTTGGAGAGCAAGAGTGCAAGTGGGAGAGAAAGGTCTGTATCAATCCTTGAGAACACAAACCAAATCTCAAATAGAGATAATAGTATTGTATTGTTTCTGAGATTAAAATTGTTTCATAATTAGGAACTATAGTGGAAGTTTTTATGGAAGTTTGTATCTACTATTCAGTTCTTACAATATCAATATTTTTCGTGCATTTGTTGAAGGTGCTAGTGTTTCTTTCAATTTTAATCTTTGTGGTATTAGTAAACCTATGATTAACAGATACTTTGGACTATGTTTTGAAGTTTTGAATAACCTTAGCATCTACCTTTCATGCCTATATTTATCGCCTAGATGCAAGGCCAACTGGTCGAGGATACACCCGCTGAATCTAGTAAGCTAAGGGTTTTATTCAAATTGATCATCTACTGAGTAGCATCAAACTTAGGTGCTCCCCTGGGCCATTTTTTTTAATCTTACCCAAAACTAGTTCAATAGCATCTTGTCTCGTTCGAGCCCTTCCCCTGATAAAAACATTAAGTTTTGTAATTTTTGATGAAGGTGATCTAGGTTCGGAGCATACCAAGGCTCATTAACCTAAATGTTTCTATATTTTAATTATGAATCACCCAGTTTGTTATCATCACACCTAGTAAAATATAATGTTGCAGTTCATTTGTCATAAAATCATTTGTCCTAAAAATCCCAGCATTCGCATCAGCACTTGGACTATCATAATAAGCCCCCCAAGTAAAATATCCAGTAGCCTAACCAAGAGAATATCCAGTTTCCTCAGTTGGCAAGGAATGATTCGGAGTAGCAGCACTAAAAAGTTCATAAAAGGTATAAGAATGAGGGGCACTCCCATCATTCTTACTAGCACTAACACCTACCATACTTCTTTTATTTATATTATGGGAATAGAGAGAATTCCAATTACTTTAGTGTAACAACCCAATCAATAGGGTATTTATATTATCCAGTATGGTAGTTCCTGATCCCACTCTCCTTAGATGCTTATAAGTGATGTAAAAAGTGTAGTTAGGGAAATGTTAAGAAAATTGCCTTGACTAAACTCTCCCCATGACAATATTTTGGCTAATAGGATATAGGCTACAGATTAGTGGTCAATAGCGTATGGAAAGCCCGTGCTATTCATCTAGTTGTTTAATAAATTGACTTGGTCCAAATGCTTCAATTTAAATACAATAGTGATAGGGTCAACTCTTATGGAAACCCTGTGCTATTCATGTGCTATTCATCTGGTTGTTTAATAAATTGACTTGGTCCAAATGCTTCAATTTAAATACAACAGTGATAGGGCCAACTCCTTACGCGATGGACCAATATATGGCTATAAATATGGATAATAAAGGGCTAAATAAAGGTGCAGAGCTCTTTCTCGACAAAGGAGGGGAAGGGCTAAACCACCTGAATAAACAGCATAACCAAAAGAATAGACTAAAGCAACTGCTGGATCGACTGCTCAATCCGGTGGTGTTGTGCTTGGAATTGGCTCTACCTATGCTATTGGTGCTGCTTTCACTCGGTAAACTGCCTCTCCCATGGCTATTGGTGGTTCCGGGTCTTTATCTAGAAACTATGAAAGATCTGATCAATCGAGTTAAATCCGAGTGTACTCATTTGCTGGTAGTGATGGCCTAACTAAATGGCTAATAATGCTATCGGGTTAAATATGAATGCAATTGCTATAATATTATGGAATAATTTTGCTCAAAAAATAGGGGAGATATTATGTAACTACACTCATCTCACTAGTGCATTTCTGGTCTAGAGCTTTCTGGTTCTGGAAACCCCCAAGTTTCATGGGGTGGTTCGTTCATAGCACACGCCCCTGGCTACTGTCGTATTTCTGGTTGGCATAATCCAATGAAAGGTTTGGCGCATATATTTCACTTCCCTTGTTCTGTAGATCCAATTTCAAATTTTCTCCTTCAACCATGTGTTTGTTTACTCTGCGAGGCATTATGTAATTGTTTAGGGAGTGAAATACGAGGGTTTTACCTTCTAAATGATTATATCTCTTCATGTCATTTTTTACATTGCTGAAACAATGACAACTGGATTTGCCACTACTGAACCAACCAAATCCATTGCTTATTCAACAATGGAGAGACTGCTTAACCTCCTGCTACTAATGGTGGTATTGGATATACTGCCTGGATGGTAGGATGGCCTCCACTATCAAATCATTCCATGCAATTACTTTTTAGTTCCTGTTTGGTACCCAATGTAAATTTGGAATATTATCAATGCCAATGGCTAGAAAATTGGAATATTATTAGTTGGGTGAAAAATATGGACTTCATATTCTAGGAGGAACTATTTATAGATCTTAAGACTAATCAAATTAACCACATAATGGATGCCGAATTAATATGGTAGCTCCATAATATAGGAATTTCCATTGATCTTATACAATTATTACACATGGATAGAGGTTAGATTTTGGTTTCTTCATTGAATTTGAAACTTCAATTGGCAGGAATCATGTAATGTAGAAGGGATAGTGACTGCAGCAATGGTTGGTAAGAGAGTTATGGCAGATGAATGCGATGGAATTGGGGTGAGTTCCTTATCTTTAAATGCATTCACATGGAATTGATTTCCTTTCATGTATGATTAGCTCTTTTTTTTAGTTGTTTATTTTATTGCTTGATTTTCTGGGTTGACCACCTACCTAAGGTTAGTATAACATCCCTGGTTTTAAAAACAAAATCCAACGAGTGGCTATCTTTTTGCTTATCTTTCCCATTTGACATGCTTGCTGTGCCTCTCTTGAAGTATTATGAAAGATGAACACGTCCAAAGCTAACATTCATTCTCATGAAGTATCCGTTATGGGTTACCTATTCTTTCTCCCTTAATCTAGTAGTGTCAAGTGTCTCAACAATATTTTCTCAATCAGAACTTGCATTATTGTTCTTAGTATTATAATTTCTAATTTTACATCATCACTTACAACATTCATAGCTTTAATTTAATGTAACATTTAGTCAATTTACATTCCATTAATAGCTAAGAAGCAAGCTAGAAAGAATAGTGGAATTTAGATGATGAACGAGGCTAACTCCCTCCTCCCATAGAGGTAGCTGTACCTTATTCTTAGGCTTTGTTTATTTGCTGGCTCTTCTTCACTTTCTATGGTCTACCTTTTTGGTATAAACCACTTGTATGTTTAATGTCCTTTCATGCTGCTTTTTTGTACTTGATTTTCCTTTTAAAGGATTCTTCTTACACCACCTTTTTTACTTGGCTATAAATACTGGTTGTATTTTCAAGTACCTTTGACCTAGTTTTGTCTTTAGAGGACATATTATAAATTTCAATTCCTAATCCTTGTGTATTTCTTGGAAAAGTTTTGGAGTGTTATTTCTGGTAGAAGAAATTGAAATATCAAGACAAGGGATTTGACACTAGAAAAATCAATGCCAACATTTCATTTAAATCATAAACTTTCTAACCTGAGCTGCACAAGAAGTGAAAGGAGGATCGAATGGTAAGTAAATGGAAATATCAAGAAAAGAAATATATTCGTAGTAATCAATTTCATTGTCTGGAAAAATTCCTAGCAGAATCACAGATACTAAAAGGGATTAAAAATATATTATGGACAAATAAAATTCCTTTACTTTAGTTTACGTTGTATCTGGCTTCTTCTTTGGAAAGAAAATAGTATTGTGCTAACCTGATGCCTTTATGTGAATCCAGGGAATTGTGCTGGATGAAGCCAAGTCACTACCTTTTCCTCTTCCTCTGACAGCTATAGCACATCAACAGTTTATTCATGGTATTTCCATAGATAACTTCCTTATTGATGCATTGAAATTACACCAATGCTAAATTATAGAAAGAAATATTTCTTTAATTTTTGAAACAACTCTTAGAAGTTAATAGTTTGCTCTGTGCAAACTGTTGTTTTTCTAAAATATTGGTAGGCTCTGCTTGTGGATATGGTGAGGAAGCTGACGCTGCATTTGTCAAGGTAATTCTTGTAAAATAAGCTTACATTGTTGATGCACACTCACAAGGAATGCCTACTATAAACATTGTCTTATGGTTCAAATCATCCACTTTTACTTGAAAGTTTTTAAAGATGCTTGAAGTAACCATTATTGATATGCCTAATTAGTCATTGATATGTGTGTATTATTGTGTTACCTTGAATTTATGTAGATTTGGAAAAGGACAGCAGGTGTCAATGTTGCGTTGCAAGATGAAGGTTATTCTCCAGAACAGATTGCACAAGAAATTATTTCCATTTCCAATACAGTGGAGCATATTGGTTTCATTGGCCTTGGAGCGATGGGTTTTGGCATGGCAACACAACTTATCAAATCAAATTATCGTGTTTGTGGTTTTCATGTATGTATGGCATATAGTAGAACTTGTGATTGAGGCCTTAAGGAAGTACTTATTTGTTATATTTAGCATTTGGAATTTGTATATTTGTTTCCTTTGGCTAATGGGTGCTTAAGCCATGGATACATTATATGGATATGAAGTGCGCTTTTTATTTGCAGGTATATGAACCAACTTTAGCTCGGTTTGCTAAAGAGGGTGGATTGATAGGAAGGAGCCCATCAGAAGTTGCAAAAGGTATCTTATATTGCAATGAAGAACCAATAACTGTGGTTGATAGTGCCTTAGATATTTTTTCAATGATGTTCTAATAATATATGTGATTATTTGATACATCCTTGATACCAAAGTTACAGTGGTCAGTCTCACACATAAGAGAGATAGAAATATATTTTTTATTAAATGTCTATGATACCTTATTGGCTTATGGGATAGAGTGTTACATCTTCATGGTGCTCACCTTAACAAAAGTGAAGGGGATCAAGATTGCAGGAAGGTAGAAAATTACTTGTTAAGATATACATGGGGTGAGTGGATAGCTATAGTCCAGTCCCCATCCTAGAACTGCTCATCATGGTGGTCACTCTAGTGTGTGCCAATTTCAAGACCTTTACCCTGTAGATCATCATCCTTCTTGCTCTATTTGCTTGGCATTCCAATTGGCAATCTTGGATTACTGCTTCTTATGTAGCCTTATCTAGAGTTAAGCCCTGTTGTTGCACAACCTAGCAGCCAAATGATCACAAGGAAAACCAGCTGCTAATCTGACAAAACAATGGGATGTCCCTCCCAACGTGTCACTATCGGAAGGAAACCCAGGAATTTCCTTAATACTAACCAATAGTTGCTAGTTTTCACAATTACTAGTCCTCTAAACTGATGATGTTCAATGTAACTTTAGGAAAGTGGGTGTGTGAATGTGTGGCTACCAAGAACATTTAAATATTCATGATAGATGCAAATGTAAAAGCTTAAGCATGTGTATGAGATTATGGACAAGGATTACCCCACAGACTTTTCCTTAGGAAAAAAGGAGGGTCATGAAAATTTGACTTTAGAACACTGTGCAAAGAATTCCACCATTCTACAATAATAACTGTATATGGAACTGGTGACCAATCGGGTGGAATATACATTGATAAATTCCAAATGGGTATGTGTTTAGAATACGTGGATCCCATGTACAACAAAAGATGGTTGAACATGCCCCTCAGTGATGGTACTGGCTACACATAGAACTTGACTAACATCTAATGAATATCTCTGATGAAGGCATGATAGTGTCTCTATATGTCTGAAATTTTTTCATTGTGTACTACTACTAAGGAGTGTCCCAGGTGGACCAGTAGTACTGTACATTTGAAGAATCAATGTACGTAATAGAAATAATGCATTTAACTATTTAAGTGTGAGTAATCTTATAGCATATTCATGAATTCATGACGATATACCCCATAAGTATTTTCAAACAAATTCGTTGGATTAATGATCTAAGAGCATACTAGTACCATGCAAATATATCAAAGTATTTACCAAAGGACTTGATCTTCTTTGGGGTGGAGATGGATAGCTCACAAGAGGTTTAGCAAGTGAATTTACTTTGGTTGAAAGTATGACTCAGGGTAAGGGAATCAAGGCTTCCTTTGTGGTTTCACTAATGGTACATATAACCAAAGAATGTGTTGAACAAAAGGGGCGTGTTATGGGTTGCCTTTCCCTTGATCCCAACAGTATTAGTTCACTTTATTTAACTTTTTTCTTGAGCATCGGATTAACGTATTGGGAGATATTGGCCCTGGTCTTACACCTATTGTATACCAGTGATGACACAGCTTTAGCTCTGCTGCCAGTGAATGCCCATAGCCCAGACAAAGTTGCCACAATAATGCATATGATTGCAAATATGCATAGCACCTACTACCAATGAGCGTCCATAGGCTCTATAGGTATGACCTATTCTTCCAACTGTAAATAATTATATAACAATAGCATAGGGAATTTTGGATCTAAAGAGAAAACATTTCTCAATTGTAGCTCTTCCTGACTATTGACAACCGACCTCATTGAGCATACCCCAAATATTTATGTATTGAGGATTCACTACAACACAACAACTCTTAGATATAGTTATGAGAGAAGCAAATCATAGATAGTTACAGATTCACAAAGTGGGAGATCAAGAGTCAATCAATCAACTTCAAGCCAATTGGATGCAGACACAAGATGGAGTGGTATGGATAAAATGATAAAAATTAAGGTGGAACCAAAGAAGGGGGAAATAGTTCTTAGAAATACCAAATTAAGAGTAGTCATCTTGGTGCATGGTATGTCATCAAACCAAAAACCCTTCAACCTTGTCAAGTTATGCAAGGTACCACTAGCTATACACATCAAAACAATCAAATACAATATATCATGCTATAATAGTAGACATTTTAGTACAACATTAAGGAATAAATCATCATCATCATTTGACATGGAATAGTAGTAGAACAAGGCAAAAATTAAACATCATCTCATGGTCATCAAATCACCCATATCATATAGGAGACCCACAAGCAGAAATATGGGCCATAGCAGTCTGGAATACATTAGCAAACTGCTATATAGTATGTGGCATAACAGGTCCACGTGCACTATTTTTTATCTTGTGATGAAAGTTGACTAATTTGTGCCAATATTTAGGTTACTGTCTAGATAAAGAAATAGGTTACTGTCTAGGTATAGGAAGTGGGGATGGATGTGATGCATCTGTGCCAGTTGCTAGATGTGCTATGTGATAATTTAGGTCTTGCTTCATCATATTGGTCATCCTCTATCTCTTCCTGCTGGAGATCACATGTTCCTGCTCTTATAATATGTTTACCTCCTTTTGGTACATTTTAAATGTAAGTTCTATATTATGTAAATCCGGAAGGAATTTCATGGAGCAGAAAATTATGCTGAAATTATTGTCTTAATGTTTCTAAAAATTTGCATATCTCTTGCATAGAATCACAGACTATTTGCTGGACGATTTCTGATTCCTCCATTTTCAATATGTAATCACCCATGTATTGCATACTTTTTTTGTGGAAACAAATAATAAATTTTATTAATATAACAAAATTACATTCAGAAAATGCTTGTTAATTACTCCCAAAACAATCTGGCACATACTTGATAAACAAATTCTAACAATCTGGCACATACTTGTTAATTACTCCCAAAAAAATCTGGCACATTCAGAAAGTTCTTGCCAATTTTTTATTTTTGATCCTCCCACTGTGAAAGTTCCAATGCTTCCAATAAGCAATGGCAAAAACATTAGGAAATCGTGCCAGATGAATGATTTGATTACCTTACTAAAATAGACTTACACATATTCAAAAGAGTAGTTTGAAGCAATTAGTTAAAGAACCATTCTAACATTAAGGACTCAAGTCAGCATTACACTTAGTGGGTTTGTCTCCTGCATGACCACATGTGCATAACATAGAACACATATGTTTTTCACAAGTTACCTAAGGTTGTGGCAGTTAATGCCAATAGTTCGTTTCACTTAATCATTTGCATTGCATGTTTCTTATTAAATACTCATCTGAAAGTTTGTTTAATGCTTTCTCTGATGGCACAGTTTTAATTTCTGTGTTTCTCATATTATTTCTGAACAGGTATAATTGAGCTTCTTATTATTTGGAGCATTTTAATTGAAAAATGTGTTTGTTTAGTGTTAAGATTTTCTAGCTTCTCAGTTGATCTTCATTGTGGTCCTTTACAAGACCAATTTTATAGTATAGATCTTTCAGACAATGAAATTGTTAATATGGAAAACTTTCCTTATCTGAAGCGACTAACCACATTATTAATAAATAACAATCGTGTTGCCCACATCAAACCAAATGTTGGAGGTGATTTGTTCTTTATGTCATACCACTATAATTTTCATTGCATTTATATTAGTAGCCTGGTGCTTAGCACAGCTTTGAATTTGTCTTTACCAAATTTTTTGAATCAATTTACATTGATGTCATGTGCATAATTTTTGCCAAAACTTCAGACACTGGTTCTTACAAATAACCTCCTAGTGAACTTGGTGGATCTTGATCCACTTGCAGCTCTTGTGAATTTGCAGACACTTAGCCTGCTAGATAATATAGTTACAAAGAAGCCAAACTATCACCTATATGTTATTAACAAGTTGAAGAAGCTGCAGTTGCTCGACTTCAGAAAAGTAAAGAAGAAGGTTAGTTAAAACATTGCTTCAGTTTTAAGGCTTGCATGAAAATAATGGACACTATGACTAATCATTATGTATAAATTTTCTAGGATGCTGTAAGGATTTAGACTATTTAGGTTCGTTGTTTTGCTTGTTTGCATCTGATGACGGGTTTGGGATTTGAATTTTCTAAGCAATGTACGATAGTATTAGCATGTGGATATCTTCTTGGTGCAAGTCAATAATTAAGTATAACTGTATATAAGACATTTTATTTGCAACATAAAAAGCCATATTGGATCCTGCTACTAGTATAGCGGTGCTGATCCTTTTCAGCTAATTGCTGAAAATGGTGAAGTTCAGATGTAAATGTTTCAGTGTGAATTGCACATAGGAATATTCTGTGGCAACAATGTGAAGAATAGAATGGGGATTATTATCTGCTATAATGTTGAAATATGTTGTACTGTAGAGAATTAGTTTTGTTGGTTATTTCTCCTTTCAATAAAATTTTGAGGCAAATTAGTTATCTATTGTCTTTATTGTGATTAACGAATGTTAGCCTGCTTTCCTAGATCTAAATTAATGGAAGCTTGAGTCAAACAAGGAGATATGTGATATAGACTAATTGCAGCTGCAAATTGATCATTTTCATGCTTCAGACTACTGGTGCCAGATGTTTTCGACTTTGGGGCTGGTGGAGCATTTGGCATTTGCAGGAATGGGCAGTTATGTATCAATGGCCAAGATTTACTTTTTTGGAACCAAAAACTAGTTACTATAGTATGGTTATTTTCTTTAACTTCATTTGCTGACATTAAGGGTTTGTTGAGAACACGAGAGGTTGGAAGTAGAAAAGAAGTTTGCATCTAAGGAAGCTGAAGAGGAGGCTAGGAAGGAACCTGCAAAAACATTCACTGTTGGTGAAGTTTCGACACCACTAGAGACACCTATTGAAGATTAGGTGCCCAAAGTTGTTGTTCCCACACCAGAACAAATCTTAGCCATAAAGGTGCATTTCATGCCCTTCACTTGAGCTTGTACTATGGTTCTGTTTTGTTTTTTAGTTTTTTTATTGTTTTCAGATAGGGTATTTAATTAATTTGGAATCTATTTGGGAATTATTCATGCTGCCATATTGGAAGGGCCATTTCTAGGGTGCCGGGGCTATGCTTATTGTCATGGCCAATTTATGTTGAGTAGGAATTGTGATTGCACTGATCAACTTATACTTTTGCATCAAGGTCTCCAAGTCTGCTTGTGCAAGTTGCTACTTTTCTAATATAATTTTGGTTTCATGTTTTAATTTTCTCTAGTGACATGTAGAAAATTGATTGAAAAGTGTCTTAGTCACTGTCATGCTTTTTAATTCATGTGGCATGTGTTACTGATGTATCTGCTATGGTTTCTTTCAATTTGTATTTGGATCTATAATAGTTTTCTTTCAATGTTGTTTTTTTCTTAAGCTCATGGACTATGGAAATTGTGAGATTAGTTTACTCTATTTGAGCTTAGAATATTGATTGATAGTGTGTTATACTGTGTTTGAATAGCAGTGAAAATTTCCAAATAAAATAACGTGGTCTAGGTTATTGATGAGTGTATTTGCAGGCTACAATTGCCAACTCTCAAACTGTTGAAGAAGTTGCTAGACTTGAAAAGGTACTTTATTTACATCCTGCTTTTGGAATAGTTGAGTTTTCTTAATAGCATCACAAACAATATTTATTTATTTATTTAATGGTAACATTGTTGGGAGTTTACTATCATTGCAGAGTAATTGTCTTTGCACAATATATCTGTGACTGTCAGTATACTCCTACAATAACTTATAAGTATTGTAGGACATATTTTGTTTTTTTTAATACAAATATTTGTGTATTTCATTTCTATATTGCACTTGTTTCTTTATTACGTGGTGTTTGTCATGTATAGGCTTTAAATTCTGGTCAGTTACCTACGGATCTGAAGATCCCTGGTGATGATGTGAAAATGGATCCTGCCAAAAATAAACTTGATGAAGAAATGAGCACAGAGAATCAGAATAATACTTATAAGAAGATAAATGGAGATATTGAGAATGTGGTTGATGCTACTATGAAGACAGTCGAGAGTACTGTGAATCCAATAAATATCACTAAGAATCCAATGGAAAGTGCTGAGAACCCAATGGAAAGTGCTGGGAACCCAATGGAAAGTGCTGAGAAATCGATGAAAAGTGTCAAGAACCCAATGGAAAGTGCTAAGAAACCAATGGAAGGTGCTGAGAACCCTGTGGAAAGTGTCGAGAGGCGAAAAGAGGAGACCGGGGTTACTTCAATGGAAGAGGTATCATTGATAAGCCATTTTTTCCTTTCCTTTCATTTCCTTTTCTTCTTTTCTTTGTATGGAAATATGCATAAAAAATTATTGAACCCCTCATTCATTTATCATTAAGAGGGATTGTTGATCTATTCCATATTGATTACTTTACAGAGTGATTCATTCGCATTTCTTTGTTGAGGTTTTTTCTGTTGTTGTTGGTAAGTGGTGTAGACATAGACAACGGAATAATGATTGAGAGTTCAATTTTTTCTTAAAGACAAATTTAAGGAAAAATATTTTTTCTAATGGTACACAAGAAAAGATAGGGTGTTCGTAGTTCCGCTATTTACATATGCAGCAATCTATCTACCAATTTGTTGGTAACATCAAGAAACCAATATCATTATTTTTTGCACCAGTCTCTCTCTCTATATATAAAGCTAGGGAATTTCAATCATTTTGTCAGTTTCTTAGTTCCACTATTTACATATGCATCAATCTATCTACCAATTTGTTGGTAACATCAAGCAACTAATATCCTTTTTTTTGCACTACTCTGTGTGTGTGTGTGTGTGTGTGTGTGTGTGTGTGTGTGTAACCAAAGGAAAACCTTGGGGGATGACCCTTATATTCCTTAGAATATCCAGATGGAGGGCAGTTCAATTGCCAAGCACAATAATGTTGGATTTTTAGTACCTCAGAAAGTGTATGTCAGAAAGCCATTATTGGCCGCAGCAAGTGGAGTGACATGTGCAGGTTTGTATAGAAGCAAGGAAACCCTCCTCGAGTAGAGTTATGTATAGCAGCAAGGAAACCCTCCTCAAGCAGAGTTATGTACAGTAGTTCCTTACAACCCTCCTTCTGCAATTTTGTATAGTATTAATGAGGGCACAAGAGCATTTATGGAGGAAAGATAGAGGGTGCATGTCATGATTGCCATCCTCAGTTTAGATCCAATATAGATGCCCTCTATATTTAGTAGTTCTAATTTTATTTATGGTTTTTCTTTAGTTAGAATTTGCATGCATTAAATTTCTAATTTATGTTTGCATGCATCGGTTAGGTAAGGTGCATACTGCCTAGCTTAGTTTAGTGAATTGCATGTGGCTTAGTAGTTAAGGCGCAGATCTCAAGGAGGATGCGTGCCTCAGAACATCTTCATTTGAGGCACTGTTGTGCATGTGTCCAGATTCATTGTACATATTCTCCTTCTCAATCTATGAAAGAGAAAGCAGAGGGTGAAGAGTAGAGTTTGAAGGGTAGAGTGATTCAGCTTCAAAGTAGAAAGCAGAGGGTGAAAGGTAGAGTTTGAAGCTTTCAATGTAATTCCTGCTTTCAAGATCAATAAACAATGATGTGATTTGAGTTTCAGATCCATGTGCTTGCTACTTATTTCTTCAGTTTGATGTGTTTTAGCCTTCAGGTCCTAGTAAAAATCAAATTGTAATTTTGATAGAGATTTCAGTTTTCTATTTTTCTAAGTAGGTAGGTTAGAAATCAGCCCAGCACTGTTACCATTTGCTGAGGAATTTTAAGATGGTATCAGATTGCTTTCTAGGAATCCTTGAATGGATAGTAAGGCTGCTACCTATGAGAAGGAGTTGTCGAGAGGTTTTAGGGATGAGATGGTCATGATCCATGCTTGAGAAAGGCACGGAGGACCTGTGACAAGGTTGTTGTTTTTTTTTAAATTGTTGATTTGTTTTTTAGCAGAATATTCTAGTATAGCAATATGACTACATCTAGTCTTAGATATGAAGATAGATTGGAAGGGTCCCTCTAACGTCGTCTTGTGGAAGTGTTGGGTAAAGATGTTGGAGGAGCATAATTGAATATTCAAACCCAAAACAGTAATCTGATTATTTTCACCAATCTTTTGAAAAGCTTCAGTACATTGGCAAAAACCATTTTCTTGAGTAAGATCAAAGATCTTAAACTTTCTGTCTAGGTCAATACACTTTTACATAGTCTGAGTGATGTTGTTATTGTTTCTATTTAACATTTTGTTCCAATGAACTGCAAGTTTGTTTAAGGCTAGATTTCTCCAATTGCAGGAAGCAACAACATCTTGATTTGAAATTCCTGTTCTATCAATTTGGACAGGGATAAGCTTATACTTCTCATCTGCTTCTCTTCAAATGATATTCTTCCAAGGTGGAATATCATATGTAGTTTCCATATAAGACCCATCAGTAATTTCCCATCTATGTTTCTTTTTTGGAGGTTCAGGGAACTTTGATTCACCACTCATCATATTAATATTGCTGAAAGATTCAGTCATTCTTTGGATTTCTGCATCAAGCTTTCTTTTTGCTTGTGCTTTGAAATCTAATTTGGTGACTTTATTTGGCATGGATGCCATTTTTACTATTTTCTCTGGGAAGAGAGAAATAGGAGAACTAATGAGAGAAACATTTTTTCTTTGCAGTCTTTGGATACGGAAAAGCATAGAATGAACACCAACATTTAATTTGTTTCATATATGCAATCCAATTCTTTTTATCTAAATCTATTTTAGCTTTTCTTTCTTCAAATTTTGGGAGATTTTTTAATTCATCATCATATCTACCACTTGACTGATGCGTAAAATAAAGGATCACCCTTCTCTTGGCCTAAAATCAACTCTTTGTTTGACACTAACAATTTTTCTCTATAGGGTAAAGTTTCTCTTTCCTTTCTTAGACTAAATTACTGTACCACT
This sequence comes from Pseudotsuga menziesii, assembly GCA_001517045.1. Taxonomy (NCBI): domain Eukaryota; kingdom Viridiplantae; phylum Streptophyta; class Pinopsida; order Pinales; family Pinaceae; genus Pseudotsuga; species Pseudotsuga menziesii. Next base: position 85,543 of record LPNX011205097.1, read on the forward strand.
TATAACCATGTATTTATTTATCAGATCATTCAGGACTTTTGTAGGTTGTACTTGTAGGATGTCTAGTATAACATGAAGAATATTTGTCCTTTGTTTTATGTGTTTTATTGCAGGTTCTTGAAAGTAAGATTCCAGTAAATTAAGTAAATGATGAGGGTTTAACTATGCCTATTAGCTTGATTATTGTTTAGAGAGGAATGATGGGAAATAATTGTCCTCGGTAAATTTTTGAATCAAGGCAACTGTTGTGATCTTTGTATTTGCATTGAAATGACATGCAATCAATTTGAGGAGAAGCTTGAGTAGATGAATACAACTGATGTTCAATGGAGCCTGCCTCATCTACACCTTTCCCTGCAGAAAATCCATCTATTCCTATGATCCAAGAAGTTGCGGCTTCAGCTGAGATGAAGCAACAAGATCATGATATTCTTTGTTCAGATCTAGGTAGTGCTCACGACTTTGTCGATGGAATCATGAGGATAGTTCCAGCAGATGTCAATGTGAGTTTCTTGTGGGAAGCTTTCATTGCATCACAACTAGAATTTTTTGTTAAGCAAGTAACCTATTTCTATTGATTTACTCTTGTGGTATGGCAGACTGATGTTGATTACTGGCTTCTATCGGACCCTGGGGTTGGCATAATACATGTGGATAACTGAATGTATCCTTGAAATATCCTTAATACTCATTGCTTTCCTTCCATTTAATTCATGCTTGCATCTTAGGTACCATTCCTTGACTCTTAAAAGCAAAATCTCCGTGGGATGAAGTTGGAAAACTCAATCCTTTTGAGTTTGGTTGTGGTGAGGAGGGTTCTCCACAACCCCAAAATTATCCATTCACTACTGTAGAAGTTACACCTCCAACTCAGGGTTAGCATATCAATTTCCAGATTTGGTATTCCAGTCAAGCAAAGCGGAGGTTGCTGAATTCATATTTTGGGTCAGCTAGTTACAACTTGTAAAATAACTATGAAGTTGTTGTGTCATTGCTCATCATTTCCAGGATCATTATGTTGACATCAACATCATAAGAATTAGGCCAATAATGAAAATTTATTTTCTATTCCCCAAGTAGATCCAAAAGGATCTATCATTATGCAATCTTAGTAGGGCCACCAACAACAATGTATGACGTTGTTATTAGAAAAAATATATAAAGTTGTTCATAGATCTAGAGCCTACATGATATAAGCATTGTTAGAAGGGAAAGCAATCAAGATTTGGAATACTCGAAACCTTCTGCAAATTTAAGTTGTGCTGATTCATTTCTTGTCTAGTTGTATAGCTAATATATCAATCCTAACTTGTTTAAAATTACTTAAAAATCTTTATTAGAAAATTTTCAGTTTTTTAAATTTCTTTTAGTCTTTATTATAATATAGTTTAATGATTTTTTAACTTTTAAAAAAATATATATATATAAAATTTTTTATTATAATTTTTACAAACTAGAAAGCCTACTAAAGTTTTTTATTAAATTGATAATTTGAGTCCTTTGTTTTTTTGTGTGTATTAGTGTCCTTGAGAAGGTGGATAATAGGGTGCCAGCACTCATTGAGTTTGAGGCCATCATCCCTATTTAGGTTTAGGGGAAATTTTTCTATCTCTATAGCCTCCCTGATTTTCCATCTTTTGTAATGTTCTTCTCTAGTGATAAGTTTAGTGTCTTCAATGCGTATGTGGTGGCGTGAGTGGTGAGCGTGTTCGGAAAGAGCTAATTTTTGGTGGTGATCATGCATGATGTATGCACAATGTTCTTTGAGCCTCACCTGGACAGAGCATCCAGTTTCCCCAATATAGGGAATCTCACATGAGCAAGGAACACTGTAAACACCTTTCTGCTTTAAAGGTTCAACTGGGTCTTTGGAGGTATCTAGCATTCTACCTATTGATATTGGAGGGGAAAAGGTGACACCAATGTTCTTTTTACGAATAATCCTAGCTATAATGTCTATTGTTCCTTTGATATAAGGAAGAGTGATCATAGTTCCTTCAATGTTCCGATTCTGTTTTGGAGACCTGTTACGAGCTTTCTTGATAACCTTATTAATTTGATGTTTACTGTAACTATTCAATTGGAAGATGTTACTTAAGTGGTCTATTGCAAGTTCTAGGTGTTCATCATCTGAAATTTTGATAGATCTAGTTAATAGTGTGTTCAACACTCCTATCTTTTGTGTAGGTAGATGGTGTGAGTCTGCATGTAGGTACCTATCAGTATGGGTCTTCTTTCTGTAAACCTGATGACCTAGGGCCTCGCCATTCTTTTTTGTGATGAGAACATCTAAGAATGGTATTTTGTTGTCCTCTTCTACCTCCATGGTGAACTTAATATGATCTGATTTACTGTTTAGATGCCCCAAAAACTACTCCAAGCTTTCCTTCCCATGTGGCCAGTTTATGTTCGTATCATCCACAAACCTTTTCCACCATTTTGGTTTTAAAGGGAATGAAACAATTGTGGCTTTCTCAAAGGCCTCCATGTATAGGTTAGCAACTACTAGGGAAAGAGGGGATCCCATAGTGATACCCTCAACTTGTTCATATAGTACACTTTTAAAACTGAGAAAGTAGATTTTAGGCAGATTCTAACTAGTTTCTCTGTTTCTTCATTGGTTTTCTCCCTGACCACTACCAGAGCTTCATCTACTGGAATATTTGTAAAAAGGGACACTACATCAAATATGGCTAGAATGTCTCCTTCCTCCACCTTAAAGTCTTTCAATTCCTTCACCATGTGTGTGGAATCTTTAATGTAAGATGGGGTTTGACCTACCAAGGCTCTTAACGTTTTTGCAAGGAACTTGGATAAATAGTAAGTAGGGGATCCTATAGTGTTCACTATGGGTCTAATAGGAACACCTTCCTTGTGTATCTTGGGTAAACCATAAATCCAAGGAACTGATGTATCATTCGAAATTAATTTCTTCTTGGTGTTCTCGTCAAGAGAGGATTTTTTAATGGTTTTTGTAACCTCTGCTATAATCTTCATTGTGGGATCCCTATCCAGCCTTTTGTAACTTCCACTTGTTGATAAATGCTCAAGAATTTTTTTATCATAATATTTTCTGTCCAAGATGACCGTAGCGTTCCCTTTATCCACTTTCAGCACAATAATATTTTCATTATTCCTCAAGTTTCTTAACGCCATCCTCTCAACTGGCACTATATCACTGGAGTCTTTAGTGTGTATATAGATGTATTATAGTGATGTGCTTAACAGTCACATTAACTGTTTTTTGGCTTCCAGTAAACAATAATTGAATCATTCTTTCTTTCTTTCTAGTCATTCAAATCTCAGATTCTCTTTTATGTTTGTGATTTAGATTGCTGTTAATATATTTTTTGGATTAAGAGAGTCAATTATGTTCACTAATTTAGTTTGTTGGCTATATTGCAAAGAAAAATTCCCCTGAAGTACATACTAATGCTGCAGAAACTCTTTGTACGATAACATGTTTAGCTCCTTCTACCCTAGCTTCAAAGCTTTCAAGCCCAAGGTTTGAAGTGCAACACATGCTTTTGTATGTAAAAATTGTCATTTTTTTAGTCTGTAACTATGTTGACCCAAGTCCAGACTTAATAACTTGATAATCATTATTTTTTATGCTTGAATGATGCAAAATTTGTTTGAATATCATCATTTTCAAGCAATAACAACTATGATAAAGGGTGGTAGCTCAATGGTAGAGCAACTCCCTAATTACAGGCAGGAGGTTGGTGGTTTGATTCCTCCGCGCCTTATCATAAATTTGTGACTACAAAAATGACTAAATTCACATATATACAACTATTAGTAGCTAATTTCATGTGTCTTAGTCGTATTTAGCTTAGTCATTAATATGTTATCATCTAGTAGTTTATTTAGTCATAGATTTGGTCATTAATTGTTGCAATCAGTGACTAAACCAATGACTAAATCTCTGGCTAAATCATTGACTATCAATGACTAATAAGTCAAGCTATTAATGACTAAGTGAAATACGACTAAGTTAGTCAAGCTATAAGATAGTGGAAATTAACTACTATTAGTCACCGACTCAAAAATACTTGTTTATAGCCTGATTTTAGTCATTTTTTTAGTCATTAATTTCTTATTTTGTACTAGTGTCATTATCCAATATTATAGTTTTAAAAGAGCTATACGACTTTGATCTTATAGAAAAGAACCTATATATCGTAAGACAAAAAAAATATACAATGTCCAATGATGTATGCATAGACATATCTTCATAACAACAAAAATATAGTACTAGAAATAAACATTAGTAGGCTTGCAAATCCCCCCTATACAACACTTGACCATCAAAAAATCCTAAAAGAAAAGAATTCCTTCATCATGACCAATATCCTTCTTCGATAGGCTATCGATAAATGAATTCAACTATTTATAGATATTCCCATAGGATAAAATGTGTAACCTTGATTGAAGCTTTCATATTCTAGAGTCTCCCAAAATATGTAGCAAACCATAACCCTTTAAAGAAGCGAAGTTTATAAATAAAGAAAAAAGCGCCAATAGTTCCCCTCTAGTATTTTTTCCCTCTCCACAAATGATCCATAAATGGATACTATGTATACTATTGAACTTAATACAAATACCACATCCACAATTACCCAAAATCTTTGAAGAAACACTTTTCTTTGGTATATCCTTCATTCATGAATTTAGTGCACCAGTGCTCTATATTTATAGTTTGGAAGGCTAGGTATTGGATATATTTATTCATTCTTTCTATTTTGATTTCTAGCCTCCTATCATCTAGATGATATTTACCATTCCTTGTTATTCTCAAATGGTTATTCCTTCCTTAGTTCTTCATTGAGCAGAACCATCAAAGAAACCCACAGGTGCATCATTCAAAAATGAGGGATTTTAATAATCTAAGAGATTTCATATTTGGGTTTGAATGATATTCCATGAAAATCTCTACAATTTGAGAGCTTAATAAAGAAACACTTAATCTCTCATTTTCAAAGATAACAAGATTCCTTGTTGGGCCTCATATATTTTGATAGATCATGGAGATGGTTCAGTGTAAATGGGGAAATCATAATGAATTGGCAAACAAGAGTGCGCTCACAAAAGCAGGAAAATCATTGTTGGAATGGAGAAGAAGAGGGAAGGGTAGTGGTTGATATAGTCAACCAAGGAGTTGGTTAGAGTTAGTTAGAAGTTTGTATCCACTTAGTCGACCATGGGGTCTTGGGAACCAATATTATAAATATGTAATGGGTTGGGTATAATAGGATGATGAAGAACTTCCAATGCTTTGTAAGAACCCTTTGAACAATGTTGTATCAAGAGGATCTTGTTTTGTAATATAGAGAAAGGTATGCAGGATGTGTGCATAGATCCTTCATATATTGAAAGAAGATGAAGTATAGGTTTGCATGTTGTGTGCATAGATCTAACTGAAGTGATTGATGTACAAGACCCTTTCATAATCCAAGTGCTTCCGTGGTTTTCTTTTGTTTTGGGTTTCCACTTAAAAGTCCCTACTGTTATGATGCATTGTGAATGTTTGTTGTGCAAATGTTACATATGATCCATGGAAAATAGATCAATTGCTAATAATACCAATAATACCAATAATAACAATAATAATAATAATGTGTGCGTACTGTAGCTTGCGATGTTACTTGCTATATATGTATGAAGTGTGTTTTCTTATGGTGTTGATGTCATTTGTGTCGAAGTCCCTTTGAGTCCATTATTGCATATATCAACTCGCTCTACCTTACTCTAATGTAGAAACATGGTTCCTGCAACTCCCATACGTACATTGGGTGAGATTTCACTTGTTCGTGGGTGATACCAAAATGGTTACTATCTTGGGTTTATGTAGGTTTATGTGTGGTGAACTGAGTGTGCCAAAGATTGAGCCAACAAATGGATCCATTTACATGACATGGATCTGTTACTAAGAAAGCGTGGTACTTAACTGGTGATTTTCTAGAGACCAAAGAAGGAATAAATACAATATTGGCTAAACTAGAAGGATTATGAATTTGCAAGAGAGAAAAATAATAATCCTCAGATCAATGAACAACAATGGTTGCAGATCCATCTACAACGAGAGGTATGAATGGTTCTAGTGTGAATTCCCTATAATTTTGGCAGAATGGTTGTTGAGGTTAGTTGAATCAAATCCAAAATATTGCATGGATGGCCCAAGGGACTAGACCCCTAACGAAATATGACTACATAACAATATAAGTAATCCTATAGTACATGCAGTAGAATTTTAGGTATATCATAGATTTTGTTGTAGATTATACACAATCTTATAGTGTAACAGAGAGAGAATTTTTTAAAGGTCCTCGAGGGAAGTACTTAAATTCATTATATAAATTGGATTAATATGCTTTTGTGTGATAAAGGAACTATGATACTAGAACCAAACTGACAGATAAGTGTTTATGTTCACAGTGGGGGAGGGGGGGTCTGGGGGCTGACCAGAAACCAAGTTGAATGAAAGTAGGAAAAGGATGGATGAAGAAAGGATGAGATGAGGATGTTGAGAATGGAAGAATATGTGACCTTAGAAGAGATGAGACTACTGCAAGCAGGGAAGAGATTCTAGATGGATAGTAGGAAGAGGACTACTGTAGAAGTAAAAAGGTAGAATGGTGAATATTAAGAAAGAATTAGCTACGAAAATTGAAGGGTTGTTGCACCTAGAGGAAGAAGGCAGGTATCCCATCCCACCTAAAGAAGGTTGTCCCATTTAGATTGGGATTTGTGTTAAACCCATGACCCTACGTGCATACCCAACAATTGATGTAAGAATTCCAAATCCACTATTTCAAGTTAGAAGAAATAGAAAGAGTAGTTGGAGTAGTGGGGGTAAATTGATTAGTTAGACCATAACTCCGACACTTGGTGGTAGTAGTAGTACTCAGAATACAATGGCAGGGTTAGACCCTACTTTGAGGATGACTGTCTTCCAAGGAAATGGAATGGATGATCTAGATCAACATTTGTTTTCATGTGAAGTGATATGGTAGGAATAGTCTATCCAAGATGATGATACCAAAATGACACAACTAATAACTACCTTTAGGGATCGCGCGATGACATGGTATATGAAGTATCAAGCCAATAATGTACCAAAATGTACTTTGGCTAGAGTGAAGGATGCAATGGTGAACGAATTCAAGAAGCTAAAATATTAGTCATAGTATATCATTGAGTTGAAGGAAATGAAGTAATTGGAAAATGAGTCAGTCTAGGAGTTTGACCAAAGATTGAAGACATTAATGGACAAGTTGAAATTTTAGATGCATGAAGAGAAACATAAAAAATGGTATATTGCAAGATTCCTACCACACATACGGTGTCTCTTATTCCATTAGAATATTTTGATGCATTCAAATGCACTAGAACTGCAATGAGGTTGGAATAATCCCCTATAGGGTAAAGTAGTGCAAGTACGGCTCAAGTTCAGCACAACTTGCTGCACTAACAATCCAATTACAGGAAATTACTAAAGGGAAATAAAAACATGAGTAAATATGGTGCACTACTTGTAGGACCAAGGACCACAATAAAAATGATTTCTTGACATATAGAAATTACTTAGCAATGGGAGGTCCGAACCCTTTTGCCACTAGAGTCATATGGTGTGAGATATGCAGAGGAAACCACTCCATAAACATTTTACCTACATTGTATAAGTATGTAAGTACCCTAAAAATCTTGCAATTCAACTTTTGTAAATCAATTGGTCATGATGGGAGGGACTATCGTGCATTGGATCTGATGAGGGAGCGCACTTCATATTCCTACAGAGTTCAAGGGGAGGCTACACTAGAGGGGGTAGTACATAATAACAATGCCCAAAGAGATCAAAACAAAGTTAGTAGATGGGGATTCTAAGGAAGACGTCGTGGTGGAGTTGGTAGAGGAAGCAGACAAATAATATGCTACAATTATGAACAACTAAGACACTTTGCACGAGATTTTTGAAACCCATGTTCAACATGTACCTACTATAGGGAACTAGATCATACTATAGAATATTACCCCAGTTGATAGAAAAGAGGCAGGTGAAAGGAAATCAAAACCAAAACCAAAACCAAAACCAAAATCAAAACTGAATTAGAATGTCTATTGAAATATATGCAAAACAACATGAAGATCAACCTACTATCACAATAGTTACCAGAAGGGAATTTGTGATGGGGAGGGATAAAAAAACACAAGAAAATCAATATGGCCCATGGATTAGGAAAGCAACAGGAAATCCACCAGGATTTAACCAATAGAAGGAAAAATATATTTATGTCTAAGCTACAAAGGAGTTCAGATAAAAAAAATGTGATTCCTCTTCAATATTATGTACCACTATTATATGATATGCCTTCGACTTACGATCATTCAGTCTCAAAGAAACTGCTAGCAAAGGTAAGTTCTTGGAAAAAATTCCTTGAAGGGTACTTGTAATTGTTAACAGATGATAATGCAATAAAGGAGATTTGTAGTTTGATTTCTCAATGTGGTCGATAAAATAAAGAGTATGTTGAATAAAGGATTGTAAATCAAGTACAAGGGAAGAGGAGAATGGGCAGAGAGTTGCGATTTAGTGCATAGATTGGGGATTACGACATGGAATTCATCATCCTATATTTGGGATTGGATGTTAATGTGCTTAATAAGAAAACATGGGAAATATGGGTAATTCGAAGCTGATATGTTCACCAATGCAATTAAGACTAGAAAAACAATATAAGGTGGTTCCATTTGTTAGACTAGTGGGAGTACCTATTGATGTGTATGGGCTATGCAGTTATGAATATTTTGAAGTAATTACAACTATACCAACTCCTATAAAAAATTATTGAGAATATATTGGGCTATGGGAAATCAGGTCATTATCAACTTGATGAAGATACTAATGACATTTGAAGGAGGAAAAATGTAGGTTATTGCACCCTTGGATCCTATAGAGGGGAAAATATATGTTGATCCTTTCAAGGAGGAATATTATACCCATGAATTGGAAAAGATATACAAAATGACTTTAAGAAAACATGTCATTATATATATCCTACAACAGATGGTAATCTTAGTTGGCACAACATTAGCTCATGTCAGATTCAGATGAAGGACTAGAAAAATTGCAAAATAGATTGTGTGATGTTTCTATCAGGAGTTGTTATTGCATCACCAAGCCGTTGTGTTGGATAATAATAGAGGTAAGTAATCCTCATGCCTATCATGTTTTGACAAATTTTGATTCTTTAGTTTATGATTTTGAGTTAGAAACTTTACAGCCATTGTGATCATTAGCTTTAGATGTATCTCTGAAATCTACCCCAACAAGATGGTGGAATACCCATAAGAATAATAAAGAGGGGTGATCACAATTCAAAGAGTTGTTAGCGGTTAGGTTTGGTGAAGAACTTGAATTTTTCAAGGTGAACTATAATGGGTTAAACATCCCTATAGAACATGTCAGGGAATGTACTGTAGCATGGAAGACAATTCCTAAACATCAATGGGTGCATATGTTTTTTCACACATTGGATACAATACAAAGAAATTGGTACGAAAAACTAGAACTATGACGAGGAACTATAGATTGGGAAAGTATGACTATGAACTTCAAAAAGTATTTTAGTTTTGAGTATGAAAATATTGTGGTGGATGTTGCATTGCATGCTATTAAAGAGAATGCTTTTGCATAAATACCATTACCATTTTATGATATTCCAAATCAAAATGTGGCATTTCATCATGCACTATAATGTTACAATATCACTTGATATCAAGAGGTTGAAGACCCCATGGACTTGAACATCCTAGAATCAGAAGGTAACCATGGCATAGGAGAGCCTGGGATAGAAAATGCTAGTTTTGTGAAACCTTCAAAGACAAGAAAAGTAAACATTTAGACAGGAGATAATCTGAAGTTTTCTAATATATGGGATTATTGGCATGTCGAGATAGTTTGGAAACTCATTGACCTATTGCATGATTATCAATATTTATTTCCCACTAAAATATCAGAAATGAAAGGTATTGTTGGTGATCTAGGAGAAATAAAGATACCATTGAATTGTGAAATGAATCCTATTAAACAATGACCTTCTAGGATAAACCTAAGATATAAGGAGAAAATGAAGGATGAAATAGACAGGATGTTGGACACCATAATTATTGCATCCGTGGAAGATTCAGAATGGATTAGTCCCATGGTAGTCCATGATAAGAAAAGGGGGGACGTTTGAATTTGTGTTGATCTATTGAAATTGAATAATGCATGGTTACATGATCCTTTTCCTACTCTTTTTACATATGAATTACTAGAAAATGTTGAACTCCAGGAGGCCTATTCATTCACATATGGGTTTTCTAAGTATCATCAGATCAAGATTTCTAAGGAAGATATACATAAAATTACGTTTGCGACAAAGTGGGTTTGTTTTTTTTTACTAGAACGTTTATGATTTGTATTAATCGAGCAGTGATATAACCACTGGAAAGAGATATACATATTTTAGAACTGCCATTTGGAGATAGCTTCCAGAAAACATAAAGGACTGGTCTTACTACTACCTATACTCAGATAATTATTACCCTTACACAGAAATAACAATAGTAACAAACTTAGATTACTACTACCCTTACAATGTATGAGACTACCTTGACAAAGATAACAAAATGTCACAAAAATGAGAAGTCCCCAAGGGGGTCGTGATTCAATTTCCTTGGTCACCACCTTTCTGAGTTGAAGAGCCTGAATTTGCAGTGGTCGCTACTTTCTCCGCTACCATATTTTCCACTTGAAGCTCCAATTTATCAAACCAAATTTTGAGCTCGACAAGAATTCCTGTCATTGTGTGATCTGACTAAGAGATGGGTTCCACAAATTATTCACGCAGCTGGGACATATCTCTATCCATTATTTCCAAGAACCTCTCGCCTTCGACATCAATTTGTTGTAGGTAGATTTTTTTCCACTTGATTTTCCTTCAGATTCCTCTCAGATCAATAACGACTGAAAGAGAAGGGTCTGAGGAAGTAGTAGATTCATAGGAGGTGTCCATGGATCCTGAAGGAGTCCCAAACTAGAAGAACACAACCAAAATTCCACTCTGCGACCAGTAAACTGTGAAAATTGCAGGCATTTTGTTCATGTCACCTCCTGTTAAATATCCCTTAGAGATCATTAATCTCAAAATATAGGTATAATCCATTACACAAGTCACATGATGGAGATGGAACAACAAAGGATTCCTGAGAAAATACGAGCTGCAGAAAATCTCGCTCATCACGATCATTCCTGACGTCAGGGTGATACATATGGTACGTTCCAAGCCCATTTTAATGGTCACATGCAATAGACCATATGCCCTCATGAGGCATATAAATTCACCATGAGCCACCATGACGAGAGGTGGGGTATCTAGGATTCACGTGGGAGAGACATGTGACAAGCCCCTTAATCTCTTTCCCATGGTCCTATGGACTTTGGTAGAAGGAGAGAGAGAGAGAGAGAGAGAGAGAGAGAGAGAGAGAGAGAGAGAGAGAGAGAGAGAGATCCTTTTCTCAAGGAATAGGCGCGAAGTGAGAAGAGAGAGAGAGAGAGAGAGAGAGCGAGAGAGAGAGAGAGAGAGAGAAATATAAGTAAGGAAGACATCGGATGTTGAATTGAGTCTATATTTAAGGCAAGAGTATGTCATTTTGAGAGAGAGAGAGAGAGAGAGAGAGAGAGAGAGAGAGAGAGAGAGAGAGAGTAATATAAGTAAAGAAGTGGCGAGAGACATGGGTAATTGTTGGACTATTTCAAAAAGTAAAAAAAGTAATTAATTGGTGAATTAATGATCAATAATGTTGATGGAAAAGAAAATGACTTTTTAATGTAAGAAGAGGCAGAATTGTGTGAATGGTCTGATCACATTAAGGGAAATAAGTGTAGTATTGATCGAGAAAATTTGGGAAGAGATCTGGTCAAACACATAAAATCTATGTATAGCAAGGCGAAAAGACAAGATTGCTTGGAATTAAAATTTTAGCGGGAATGGGGATCAAATCTCATTGTGCGTTATTTTTGAAGAGAGTTGAAAACAATTACACTTTGAAAACTTATTATAGAGAGATTACTCGAATATATTGTCCAAGAATTCATGGAGTAAAGATTACACAGTTCCCAATGAGAGCCATAGGCATTAGTAGAACAAATTTCATCAACACCACCTGGCCCATGAAGAGGAACATCAAGAAGATAACCTCAGTCAAGGAATCATGAAACTCAGATAAAAAAGAGACATGGTGCAATGGATTCAATATCTTCCCTACCTCCTGGTTTTCCAGACCATGTATAGAGGGGTAAGGATGTTAAATACCCGCTAAATATGCCAGAGATTCCATAGGGGCTTTGCAGCAAGGAGATATGACAAGAAAGATGTTGAACCTAAGGTATGCATACCATGATTTGACAGATAGGAATAAATTTATAGAATTCACACAAAATAAGTACATACAGATGGTGTCAAATGAATAAGAGGGTGTTTTCATCCTCAAACCATTTGAGTGGGATTGAGAATTGGAAAATCTAGGTATCCTGGGCCTCGTAAAGATCACCCATTTTTGTTGGAGTGTAGAGGCTAATGCATGTGTGAAGCAATTGTTAATATGTGTCCATGGTGGATTCTTATGGCTAGAGAGGCAAATTTTGATTGATACTCAGTTGATCTCAAGGATTACTGGTCTACCATCAGCAAGGATGAAACAATAAGCCTATTTTGTAGGGAAGGAAAAGGATAAAGAAATTGCAAACTAGATGAAGGGAAAATGCAGATTGGAAAAGAGTAATAAAGGCTAGGATATAGATTCTATTGATGATTAGGTAGTTATATAATTGTGAAAAGGATCCTTGAAAACAAATTGTTATGGAAATGTCGACCAAACCGTGTTCCTACACCAACGATAGTGTTTGTATAACAATGTACTGAAAGTGTCTAGATGAATTAAGCGACATTCTTGCTCAATGAGTTTTTGAGTGACTACTATAACATGCAAGAAAAAGGTAATCCTTTCCATTATTCATGGATACTATTATTGATTTCTCTAGCTTCTTAGGGTGAACCAATAGATTCACAGTTTACGAAGGCACAGCCGAGTTGTGGGTGAGCCACATACTTTGCATCATTAGGGTATATAATGACAATGCATATATCTAGAGAGACTCCAATATTGTCTTGAATATTTATAAAGAAAGTATTAAGTACAATATTTACAAGGTCCCTAGGATAAAATCTTGGGTTGTAGAACTTTTTATGGAGATTGTTTGATTCAAGGTGATGCCCCAACATATGTGTATTCAATCCCGCAAGGATATTAATTAGGAATGGTTTGCATCACACTATAAGTTATTGAGATAGGATATCAGGGAAATCATTCATGAATTTCCAGAGGAAAGGAAGGTGCCAATTCCCATAAAATAAATGTTTCCAACAGTGTCATAGACAACATACTAACGAAAATAGACAAGGGAGCAACGAGATGAAGGAAAAGGAAAAAAGGATCATGTGGGAGAAGAATCTAATGGTCCTGGAGAGGGTAAAGGAACCATTGGAGTAGATATAGATTGAGTACAAGAGAGAGAATCTAGTGTGACAAATATTTATCACTCAGCCAGGAGGAAAACAAAAGTCTCAAAAATACCGAAAGGAAAAAGAATGAAAAGAAAGGCACATAGGAAGCTTTTAGTATTGGCATGAACAAAAGTTGACGTGGAAATTTTGAATGAGAGATTCAAAGACACTATAGAAGATCTCTATTATAAAGGATTGGAGGCACACTTGAAACTCTATGTAGGGATTATAGGTCAGATAAGTGCTCTAAGACAAGCATTAGAAGAAATAAGGATAGGTCTAGCTTTAGGGAGCACAACAGGGGAAAATTTGACCGATTCAGAACAATCTAAAAGGCCTATTTCATAGCCCTATTTGGATGCACGACAAACAATTTTGAAGATAACATCAAAAGCATTGAAATGTCCAATGCATGAGGTGCATATTTCGGTAGAAGGATTGAACCATGTTGATCTATAGTTGGTGGAGATTCCTATGCACATGTTGCATATTCTACACGTGAGCGTAGTGTTGGGTCATGTATTTGTCCATATTTTCATCACCTATCGACATATATTGCATCCCTATTCTTCCTATTATTATCCATTTATCATTCCATTTTCCATCAATTTGATGTAACTTCCTGTAAAATACCATATTACTACCATTGATGATTTAGTGGTTAATAATGATTATTTTCCTTTATTTTTTATGAATTGAAGACTATTATGCATAATTTTACTGATGAAGGTTTGTGGAGTGATTATCCATATTAAAAACAGTAGAACTCATTGTTCAATCTTCCAAAGTTGGCATTCTAGCACACGTCCACATGGAGATTCACAACATGGTTTCATTCCTAGGATTAATTATGTGGATTGGTGATTTCAATTCTTTCCCAAGTCCAATATAGCAGCCTCCAGCTCATGATCAAATGGCCTTAACAAAAAATGCATGCCACATAAGAAAACATTGATTTGTGTTTCTATTTGCGGGCAGATGGAGAAGAATATCAAAAATCTAAGACATCGGTTTTGTGTGTAACGACCTCAATTACCTGACGCGTAAGGAAATCTCCAAAAAAAGCCATTATTTGAGATATACAACTGGTTCTCTAAACGTGTAATTCCCAGATTTGCAGTTATGATCGTGTCTCAAATTAGCAAATTTGTTAAAACAGATTCCAAGTTGGGAATTTTGTTCCTCATCTTCATGAAGGATTTTTATGTATAAATATGTAATCAATATCAAGAGAGGGGATAACAACCAATGTTATCCTATCGAATTTTATCTAGACTCTGTTGTAGTGATTTCATTTTGATAATACATGCTGGGAATTTCATAAACTGGAGTTGTAAATCTAATTCGTGAAGACCTATCCATGTTTAGTGGAGGAAGAGACCTCTTCCCTGAGCAGGTGCTGACAATTATGTGGTTTGTAAGTGTGTTGGTAATTGCATGAATGATTTTATTTAAAATTCATCATTTTGATTGATGTTAGACTGATCATTTTTATTGTTGTTGTTAGTTGATTTTTCCAAATAGATCGCTGGCCAACATATCATTTCTTTCATATTTATGTAATTATATTTTGCTTCACAAGAGTTGGTTTTTATTGCAATGTTTGAACTCTGATTAGATTTACAGTATGGTTTTATGAATAGGTTTGGGTTTTGTTTTATTTTCAAGAAGGTGTGATCTATTTTACAAAGAGTTTCGATTTCATACCAATAGGTCAATAGTGTCAGGTAGAAATTCTTCTTGCATAGATTTTGCATGATAGCTTTGAAATAGAAGACTTCCTCTAGTTGACAATTTATGTTTTGGGAAGTTTAGCTATTTATTTCATTAACAATTAGTTTTCCCAACATTTTGGCGGCGTTGTTGAGGAAGTTATCAATCATGGTGCAAAACTACATCTGAGATTGTTTTGTAGATGCATTATTAAAGTAGAACATGATAGATGTGTTCCTAATTATAGGGTGTCTGGGTGATAAGACGTAGTGAAGAGCTACGCACCCTTCGAGAGACTGAAACAGGATCAAACTCATAAGGGTCAGGGAATGTAGGTTGCATGATTATTTTTCAGTTGATTGAATTTGCTGTGAGTGTGGATTTATTTCTATGAATTTAGTTTTATTTCATTTTAAATTTTCGGTCTGGAATCTTATCATTCACCTTAGTGGTGTTGTAAGCACCACCCATTATACTAACAAGTTGACAGGAACATTCGAAGGAGGAACCTCATAATAGAACATGAAGAAACTAATGAAGAGATGGCAGGTAAGAAGGATGCATAATGTAAAATTTGTTACCTTTGAATTCCCCATCAGAAATCTAGGAGGAGTGGTACAAATACAAAGCATTCCCCCATCTGCTTTACCAAATTTTCATGATTTGGAAAACAAATACCCCGATGCATTTTTATTTCAATTTGAAGTACTTTGTAGGGCCAATGGTAATTATGATAATGATCAAAAGTTGAATGTGTTTCCCCTTAATCTAAAAGGAACAACCCTCCGATGGTTCATGAGCCTCGATGGGAATTGCATACAAACTCAGGAAGACATGAAATATGTATTCTTGAAAAGATACCAAGAATATTATAGGGTTAATGCAGACATCGTATAAATGACACAAGTATAGGAAGAGAGTCTAGAAGAATACATTGAATGCTTTCAATACAACCTTCAAAGATCAAAACACATACATATGGGGAAAGAGACCTTAAAAACACTCCTGCTTAAAGAAATCCAAGTTGAATCTTTAGAAATGTTAAATCTGATGGGAACAAGTGATGTATTTTAGTTATCATATGATGATATTTGTGATTTAGGTAAAAGGTATTCAAGAGGAAAATTCAAGACCGGTAAGAATTTTAAGGAACCTTCTACTTGATTTTTGAAATCTACTGCAAAAATAGGAGCTTTAGGAGCTGAAATCGATAATTTATTTGAAAATTTTAATGTTGATATCAATGGTTCACTAAATTCACAATTGGGTGTTTTGCAGGTTAAGGAAAATCATGAGGAATTTGAAGAAAGAGTTTACCCTCAGTGCTAGAAGAAACATCCTACAATGGATGTTCCTTTGGATAGTCTCACAATTTGTGGCATTTGTGACTTGAAGCATTCCATGTATTGCTGCCCCTCCTTACATAGGATGAAAGCAACACATCAAAGAGATCTATGAGTTGCAGCAAATTTATTACAATATCCATGCAAAGTGTGGCCTACGTGTATGGTTCAAAATTCTATCCCTCAATTTCCTTAATCTCATACTCAATCATTGAATACTCCTCCACCATGGAAATTGTTGTAGCCTCAATTTAACTCTTACCTACCCTATCCAAAAGGTTGGAATGGGCTATCTTATTATCACATGGCCACTCTCCCTCATGCTGCAACACAAATCGGTCCTTCAAGATCAACCTCACAAACCAATCCTCTACATCCACCACATCTATCTTCTCATCAAGCTCCTTAGCATCCAACACAATTTCTTGTCCAAGTTACCCCCCACCTGTTATAGAATATTTTACCACACCAGGTGAATCACACTTGTATGGCATTCCCCTGTCCCTCTACAGACTGCTTAGACCCCTTGGACCATTTTTTGTCCTTTGATGTTTCCTAGACCATCCCTAAAAACATGTGAAAATTTCTATACGCGACTTTTAAACCCTTTATTGCGTATATACGTGGGTTTGACCTCTAAAACTGCATACATCGGGATGTGTACAAAAATCCAAATCCTTTTGGAGTTTTCCTTGACATGGATCTGACTCACTTGTCTCCTGGCCTTCCATATGCCTTGAGATCACTCGGATTTGACCTTTCATTACCCCATTGAAAAGCTATATAAGGAACCCTTTGGATACATTGAAGGCATAAGAGAATTGAGAGCAAAGAAACTATAGTCCATTGTTGCCGGAACTTGTGCTTGAGTCTACATCCCTTTGTCCCTTGGAGCACTTTAGTTTTCTTCCCAAGCTTGCCTTTTGCTTGTGAGCTTGCTATTGAGAGATGGAGGATTGAGGTGGTGGAGGCCCAAGTGGGGGATTCAGTTTCTCCGATTCGCAGACGTGTCGACAGAGGTTGTATTCATTGTAATCTCTGATTTTATATTAATAGAAATATCTTTTCCTGTCCAATAATGTATGTTTGAATGAATATTTTATCCATGGATGATTTCAAATGCTTATATGTTGTTGATTATATATGCTAGAGTAGATCTAACATCAATATATATAGTATGCTTGTCTTGTTTACTTATTGTTGAGGAAGTGATTCATCAATTCAAGCTGAAGTTGGAAAGCTCAACGGGGATCTACTTCAACCATCCGGAATAAGGTATGAGTTTTGATCCTTTAGTGTTAGATATTTGATTTCTCTTTCATATTGGAAATGATTGATTTCTGGAGTCAAGCTGTCTGTTGTGGTACCCCAAGCCATAGGAATTTCTATCCGTAACAGAATTGGAGAATCCACTGGGGAGTTCCTAGTAGTTTTCCTTTGGGGGTTTTCTATCAGCATTCAATGAATTTGAATTGATATTTTTTTCTCTATTTCTGTGTCAGGTCTAGGGGCATGTTAGCTTGGTAGTGTCTGATTGGTGTGAAGTTTGTCTCAGCTTGTCTGTTTGCCTTTATTTTTATGCACTTTTCTTCCTGTATGCGAGTTTTGAACTCACACTCGCATATATACGCGGTTTTGATTGCTATATCTGCGTACACATGCGGGGTTACTGCGAACAGTCGTGTATTCCCTTAGTTTGTCCTTCTTGAGGAAGATTGATTGTTGCTGGGTGAATTTTGATGATTGCTGAGTCTCCTTTGATACTGCTAGAGTCTATACACACCTCTGTTCCCGACCAAAGATGTTTTTTTTAGGGTAAAATTTCTTTTTTTGAAGAAGGTTCTTGTCATTGCATTTTCGATTTTTTGTTTTGGGATTAGTGCATTAGATTTCTTTTACCTTAGTACTTTGCTTGAGTGCTGCATGATTTTGCTTGCAGAGTATGGGGGTTGTAGAATCATTCTTTTTCTTTAGTATCTCATTTTTATTTCAAAAAATCCAAAAATATTTGATTATCATTATGCATTGCATTTTGCATTTTGCATAGTACTTGCACTAGATTTGCTTTGAAGTATTAGTCAGGATTTTATATAGGAAAGCTTGCATTTATCATTTGAAGAAAATTTTGCATTTCACGTAGTAGCATACCCTGTTTTTCATGGACACAATGCATTTGCATTGATGGTTAGGTGTGCATTTTGCTTCATGTTGCGTAATAACACCATTGGTTGCACGGTCATCTACCTTTTTTTAGTAATAAATCCAATTAAAATCAATGCTTAATGAAAATGAACTACACTATTTTATTTGATAGGGTTCACCAACAAGATTAGGTTTTAGGGTCTTGGAATAGTTCATTGTGAGTAAATTCTCCAAGACCACTAAACAACAACATGTATGTGTCTGTCCAGGTGAGAGTGTGAAATTCCTTGGTATAATTGGTGTTTCTCAGGATCCTCCTCTCAAAAGGGAGTTAAGCATGAGGCAGTGTGAAGATTTATTGATTGGGATGACCCCTAGTCATAAATGAGTAGCACCGGAGATATTTCCAGGATTGTATTCGTATCTGGGGGCTCTTTCAGGAGTTTCGGGCTTTGCTACCCTGCCCATATGGTCAATCCCACCTGCGACTATCCACCTGAGCATTGATTATATTGAGGTGACCTTAGTTGCCTTACCTAGGATATCGAGGGGGTGCTTTGCAGGGGTTATTCTGTGGGTGTCCTGGCTAGGTTGGGGTCGGACAGCACAATTGCTTTATGCGTTGAAGCTAAGGGCCACAATAATTGGTTATGTACCTCCGCTTGTTGTGTATGGGAGTCTCAAGCCTATCCTAGGAGAGATATACCTGCTTCATTCGGGAGCTCATTTATCCTACCCTTGATTTCTTGTGTTTGGATTTAGATTTTATTGGTGTATGCTCTGTGCACGTTAGCTTGCCTAGGGTTTGCGTAATTAGAGAGTCTTTTACATTTTTTGAGCCATTGTGGATTCGGGTGTGGCTCCTCACCATTCTCGTCGGTTAGCAGGAATTCTACCTTCTACATCTCCTCCTCCTTTGGGAGAGAGAAATAGATGATTTAGGTGGACTACTTCGCACATTAATTCACACACTATGGGAGACCATGAAGAAGGCATTACTGAGCCACCCTCTCCCATTCAAGTGGAAGATGGGGAGTTTACTCCTACCTATGATCCTTCACCTAATATGACTGAGCTAGGTCCTGTAATTTTTGAGATAGGTACTTTTCATGATAGACCTACTTACTCTAGTGTTGATCCCCCATTGACGCATCGTCGGTATGGCATGCTGGAAGACGAGACTTATTATGAGCCCACGAGCACTAGTTATGGTATGTTTGGTATGCCCACACATGATTTGGGATTTCATGTTGAGTCGAAGTTTGAGCCTAACACTACACCTGGGGGCACTCCTATTCCTTACCATGCAAAGAGGTTTGGGAGCACAAGTCACATTGTACCTTCCATCCCGGCGGTGGAAGCTACATCAAATATTCCTACTAGGCCTAGGGTTAGTGATCCTATTAGGATACCAGATCCAAGACAAGTGACTATAGGGAACATCACGTACATAGTTTCACAGATCCCTTCGTCCTCGGTTCCTTGTTATTCGAATGTTCTTCCTCCACCTCATTCATGTGGTCCTTTGGGCCAGAATGTTGCTACGAGTCATGTCCATACTACTATTACTTGACGAGTTGTGTCTCAGGTTCAAGTACCACCCATTGTTTCAGGAGGTCATGTTCATACTTCTAGAGGTCATGTTACTACTTCTGGAACATATATTCCTACTTCTGGAGTATATATTCCTACTTCCGGAGCATATATTCCTACTTATGGAGTGTCTCATGGAACATATCATGGGATGACTTACAGACCTTATTATGGGACGCAATATGGATAGGGTTATTCATCTTATGGGTACTGGTATCAACAACCTGATTACTCTCCTAATTATGGCTTTGTAGCCCCACATAGTCAAGGTACACCACATTATGGTGCTTCCATGCCACCCTACACGGGTCAAATGAGATGAGGGCATTATGGTCAAGGCCATGGTGGTTACGGTAATAATACCTATGTGAATCAAAACTATCAGGGAGCGGTGCACCGACCTGCTCATCCTAGGATCCCTTTCCTCACAATGCTAAATATTCCTGACTTGTCGAGATTGATGAACGATCCTGTATCTCATGATCCGACTTGGCTGGCTGTCCCTACTAAGATTCCCTTGGACATACCCAAATTCAAGGGAAAACCTGGAGAGGATCTGAGTGATCATGTTACAACGTTTCACATATGGTGCTATTCAAATTCCTTACGTGAAGATTCGATCCGTTTAAGGCTATTTCAACGCACCCTTACAGGGCCTGCTACGAAATGGTATATAGAGTTACCTAGGGGGGCATTCACTTTGTTCGATGACCTAGAGATGACTTTTATTAACCACTTCTAGCTACCAGTGAGTTATTATGTTGGTACAGAACTCTTGTCGAAATTTTGACAGGATAAATCCATGCATATCTCGGACCATATCCAAGAGTGGCATAGACGAAAGAGGTTGATTAAAGCCTTTATACTGCCGAAATTCCTCCTCGAATGGTTCCTTAAGTCATTATTGCCTTATATAGTGAAGGATGTTTCTACATCTGGAGTGAAAAATGAGGAACAAGCCATTTTTAGGCCACAGGAATTGGATTTGATTTATGCTCAATCTGGTTTGTTATATGAGATCATTCCCAATGCTTCGCGTTCTAGTTTCGAACCCAAAGTTAAACCTGGACCACATGCCGATGGCATTGTTGGTTGTGCGAGTGCTAAACCTATGGATTCGGTTGTGAAACAGGTCAGTCAATTGTCAATCAACCAATCCACTTTGGGACAAGCCACGACTTCGTCTCAACCCACCCAAATGACAAGTGTGCTTTCGGTGCAATCATCGGACCAGAAGGGTAACCAACAACCTAGAAGGAATAAAAAGAAGGGTAAGAACAATCGTAAGGTTGGGAATAGGAATGAAAATGCTAATACTAATGATAAGAACACCCGAAATGCTAGGGGGGATAAGCAATCTAAACGTAAGGTTAAGTTTCCTTGCAAGTTGTGTAAGGACGATCACCTCACTTACTTGTGCCCTCGTATCAATGAAGCCTCAAGATTCTTAGTGGAGGGCCCAGCTACGATGACCAACCCTTTACCTCACAATCAAAACATGAACTCGAGGACCCATGATTAGTCTAGTGGTGATCAAGATCCACTAGAGGGTAGTGGTCATGGTTGCATTAACATGGTGCGTGCTATGAAGGTTGTGACCCTTGCGAAGGACTATGGTTCGTCACAACCCAACCCAGGAAAGGAACCTGATCCACCAGGGACTCCTTTGCATATTGAAAAACCTGTGGATAAACCTGAATTTGTACCTCGCATTCCTAAGGGAGTCCTTAAGCGTTCGGGGCACAATCCTAATTCTTGACCCGCCCAGAACTATTCTGTTGTCGAGGATTTGGGCCACACTCCTTGTGCGATGTCTGCACTAGAAGTAATTCAGAGTTGTCATTCATAAAGGAAGGCTTTGCTTTCTTCCCTTGGTGTGAATGATGATAATTATTCCTCTGTGATTAAATTTGAAACCGCAGGAATTTAGCCTTGCTTTCCTTACTATGTGTCTCTTTTGATTCATGTAGAATGTCTTAACATGACCGTCAAGCACACTGTGATTGACGAAGGCGCTGCTACTTCTGTGATGTCTTTATCATGTTGGAAGGGTTTAGGTTCCCCTGAGTTGTGTAAATATGGTACCATGTTGACCGCATTTGATGGGAGATCATTTAAGCCACACGGGATCCTTCCTTCCCTTAAGGTCAGTTTGGGAGGAAAGACCGTTGCGATAGAGGTTGAGGTGGTTGATGCACCTCTTGACTATAATATCTTGCTGGGTAGGAATTGGATGCAGAGTATGCAAGCCGTAGCTTCTTCACTATTTTGCATTGTATGCTTTCCATATAATGGGAATATAGTTACAATTGATCAAGCGTCATTCAAGAATCCATTGGTTACTGCATATTCAAGAGCTTCGATCCTGATTTTTCAGCACTCTCAATCGGCAACAGGGAGTGTGGGTGTGGGCATGTATCCATCCCTTATGGGAAGCTTTAGTTGTCCTGCACCTGTCCTTATGATAGGGTCTAGTTCTGGTGAGGCTTCGACATTTGTGAGATCGGTGTCTTTTCGCATGAGTCATATGGAAGATCCTTGGATTCTTCCCACACCGAATACTTCGAGTGAGCCCATCATGACGGACGTGCCATTGCTTGCAACTATGGTAGCTTATCAAGCTAGTCTTGGATGTGTTGCAGAGCCTAGTCCTTCCTCTTTGTGGACAGAGGAGGAGGACCCATATGTGCTTCCTGCATGGGTAGTTCAGTCTTCTCACGCGCATGACTACCTTGATAGTGTGTTTCCTTTATATGAAGTGATTATTGAGGCCATGTCAGTGGTTGAGCCACCTTGGGAAGAGTTGCATCATAGATCTTATTTTATTCTTGAGCTTGACCACTTGGAGCATGAGGACTTTAGGGAGGTTCTTAGTGAGAGAATTGGTAGTCCCATGGTTCCATTAAGCTCTCCTGGTCCGATGGATGATGGGAACATGGCGAATATATCTCCTACCATTCCTATCAATATCTCTCGTGATCCTGGAAGGATTGAGAATGTCTATATTGGGGCAGAATGTTCCCATGCTGAGATTCAGGAATACACTAAGCTGTTTAAATAATTTCATGATATCTTTGCTTGGTCTTATGATAAAATGCCAGGTATTGACCCTCGCATTGTTGAAAATGAGATTAAAACTTATCCCAATGCTAAGCTTGTTCGACAACGCTTGCGTGCAGTGAATCCTAGGAAAGCACCTGTGATTAAGGAAGATATAGAGAAACTGTTGAAAGCTGGTTTTATCTATCCCGTTCCCTTGACGAAGTGGGTTTCAAATCCTGTTCTGGTAGATAAGAAGCAGGGAGTGATCCGTATATGCACTAATTTCTATGACTTGAATCGTGCCTATCCTAAAGATAATTTCCCCACACCATTTATAGATCAAATCTTGGATGAGTGCGCGGGTAGCGAGGTATTTTCTTTTATGGAAGGCTTTTCCGGATACAATCAGATACAAATTAAACCTGAGGACCAACATAAGACTGCATTTATTTGTCCTTGGGGAACCTTTGCATATCGGAAAATGCCTTTTGGCCTTAAGAACGCTGGAGCCACTTTTCAGTGGGATATGACCTTGGTCTTCCATGATCTCAAATCAATTATCGAAGTATTTTTGGATGACCTTACTGCTCATTCTCGTATGAGAATGTGTCATTCCTATCATTTGAGATTAGTATTCGAAAGGTGCCACCATTATTTGGTCAGGTTAAATCCTCACAAGTGCATCTTTTGCATGAAGTTTGGTCGCTTATTAGGGTTCATTATTTCCAAGGAGGGTATAAGAGTTGACCCTTTGAAGGTTGAGGCAATACTTCAGTTGTCTCCCCCAAGGAACATTAGACATCTTCAATGTTTGCAAGGCATGACAAACTTCTTATGGAGATTCGTTGTCAACTTTGCCAATTTGACTAGAGGCTTTATGCCTCTATTGAAAAAGAACACCAACTTTTGTTGGGATGAGTGAGCCCAGGATTCCTTTGATGCGTTTAATCGAGCCTTAGCATCGGCCCCGGTGATTAGTCCCCCAAACTATAGCCGTGATTTTCTGCTTTATGTGGCCGCGTCCATGGAAACGATTCGTATGGTTTTGGTTCAAGATGATGAGGAGCTCCAAGAGCATGTCATATACTATCTGAGCTGAAATCTTATTGACGCAGAGATCCATTATTCCCATGTTGAGAAGCTCTCCTTATCTACCGTACATGCAGTTCAACGGTTGAGACATTATATTCTCCTTCACCAGACCTTAGTTGTAGCCCATGTCAATCCATTTCAATTCATCCTCACTCGAAGGATGATTGGGGGAAAGTATAATAAATGGATTGTCATCTTGCAAGAATTCGACCTCGAGTTTGTTTCAGCAAAATTGAATAAATCGTTAATTTTTGCGGAGCTTATATCGGATTTCCCAAGCGAAGCCGAGGAGATGGTTTGTGAAGATACATTTATTAATGAGCACATATTCTTAATCTCAACTTTGGACCCATGGTATGGGGATATTATTATATATTTACAAACATTGAAGGTCCCCACTCACCTCTCACGGGATGAACGACGACGATTACGTCACGTATCCAAGAATTACCTCATAGTGGATAATACCTTATATCGCCATGGGGTAGATTTCATTTTACGTCGTTGTCTAACTCATGAGGAGGCCGAGCTTGTGCTGAATGATTTCCACAAAGGGGCGTGTGGTGGTCATTTATCCGGGCTTTCTACAGCCCAAAAAATCTTGAGAGTGGGTTATTTCTGGTCGTCGATATTTAAAGATTGTGTAGATGTGGTCAATAAGTGCCACCCTTGCCAGCTGTTTGCATAGAATATGTGCCTGCGACCTTCCCCAATACATCCCATCATCACCGCCGGTCCCTTCACTAAGTGGGGGCTTGATTTTATGGATTGCAACCCAGCTTCAGCTGGGGTGCATCATCATATCATAGTGGCTGTTGACTACTTCATGAAATGGGCTGAGGCCATGCCTACAGTTAAATCTGATGGTGAGATAGCCGTGCACTTTTTATTCAACCAGATTATTACTTAGTTCGGTATTCTGAAGGAGCTTGTCACCGACCATGGCTCTCACTTTCAGAATCGTATGATGGAAGAGTTGGCATCGAAGTTAGGATACAAGCAGGAGCATTCCTCTTCTTATTACCCTCAAGCGAATGGATAGGTAGAAGCAGTGAACAAATCACTCAAATCCATTCTCCAATGAACCATCGTAGAAATCAAGACTAATTGGCACATTATGTTATATCCTGCTTTGTGGGATTATAGAACCACTGTTAATACTGCCACGGGTTTTTCTCCATATCAGCTTGTACATGGAGTGGAGTCGGTATTGCTGGTTGAGTGTGAGATTCCTTCTTTGAAGCTAGCCATAGAGCTCTTACCAGACACTTCCCCATTGGAGGAGCGTTTGGTCCACCTAGAGCAACTTGATGAGTAGTGCCGAGATGCCTTGGTGGCTCTAGAAGTAAATAAGCGACGCGTTAAGGTCCAGTATGATAAGTCTGTCTGTCCAAGGAGGTTTAGTGAGGGAGATTTGGTCCTTTCGTGGGATCAACCGAAAGAAACCTTGGGGGCAGGAAATTTTAACCCCATGTGGCATGGTCCTTATGTTGTTAAATGTGTGTTAGAGAAGGGCTGTTATGAGTTAGTGGATTATGAGGGAACGACCTTGGCAGAGCCTAGAAATGGGCTCTATCTCAAAAAGTACTATGCAAGATTTTCAGCCAAGGCTAGTTATTATATATTATTGTATAGTTTTGCATAGGTAGGTATTTTTATTATGGTGATCGGGTTTGTGATTAGTTTCCATTTCTTTTGGCAGATGTCAATGGAATCTTCCACCTTCATAGGATTCGCGGATGGTGCGAGCCATCACACTCAACACTTAGCTTCTGCTGCTTGGGTGATTTATACTCCTATGGGTCAGGTATTGTCTTCAGGAGGTGTATGTTTATGGCCCTATTCAAACAATGTTGTTGAGTATAGTGCCGTTATTGAGCTTCTACAGGATGCCATTTCACATGGTGTTCTCTCTCTTGAGGTACGACTTGATTAGAAGTTAGTAGTGTCACAGCTTAATGGTTTGTACCATGTTAGAGATCCGACATTGTTAAGAAGATTCTTATGTGTGATATTGTTAGAATGACAATTTGACAATATAACATACATACATGTTCCAAGAATTAATAATCAAGTTGCTGACTCATATGCTAACTATGTGTTAAATTGGCATTTGTTTCATACACAATAAGCTCATCACAAACATAAATTTTTACACATGTAAATAAATAAATCGATCATCATAAAAGTTTTTATAAACATCCAAAATGTGGTAATACATAGTGTCATAATACAAAACTAGGGCTCTCAAGCCACCAAAATATAATACATGGTAGTACAAAATATATCACTCCCAGGTATCTAAGCCTCTGGAGGAGGAGGGGGGTTGTGATCATGGAATGTCACCATGACTCTAGCTAGCCATCAAAATAGCCACACCCATGCTCATGGTACAACCACCACCTGGTGTTGCATGGCCTCAGGAAAGTCCTCAACTTGCGCTATGGGTACTCTGTGTGTCAGTCTCACAAATTTGGTATGAATTCTTTGGAGTGTCCGCTCTGCATCCACACCCGTGATTTCATCTCCTCTTCCCCTTCGTCTATGATGAGGGAAGCCTTCAGGCCACCGTGGTCCCACATCTGCATGCATATGGCAGATGTCACTATGTATTATCCCCCAAAAACATGTCTTTTGATTCCACATAATAAAAAAACACAAAAAAAAAAAATTAAATAACTCAAAATTTTTAAAAAGAGGGTCAAGATTTTTTACCAATGTCACTGTATGCCGATCCTGGTGGTAGCGGCATGTTTGGGTCTCCCTGAAAATCTATCCCCGCATAGGGGTAGTCATCGATGGCAACTATCTGTCATCGCAACAATGGAAAGAAATCAGCTAGGTAGGGGTTGGACACCCTACCTCCACCCAGTCTGCGCATCACATCCGCCCAACGCCGTTGGGCTAGATCTCAAACCCCGTGTAGAGGAACGTCAACTCTAGGGCTCAATCCTGGAACATGCTCGAAGAAGAACATGCTCAGTATGCTGCTGAAATCAAAGATTCGTACCCTGCCCATCTTGCAGTTGCCGAGCTGTTGTTTCATGTTGCTCAACAATGTCGTACTCCAGTCATAAACTATGGGCCTCATGCACTCCACGGCATAGAACATCAATGGCCGTGAGGCCTGGTGGAGTGAGGCTAGCCCCGCTATCCTGCCTAGTGTCAGTAGAATGGCCTTTAGGCCTAGCACCTGTATGGAGTTAGTTGGGATCTAACTCCCCACCTTCTCTGTGTCCAGGTATCAATACACCGCAATGTACTCATCTATAGTCAAGCCACCTCTGGGTCCACGAGAGCATAGGTTCACCACTTCCCCCCGTCGGGAAAATCCAGTAATAAAGTGTATGCCCTCCACTTCTATGGTGAGGGACATATCGTCTATCTGGAACGACTCTGAGTCTGGATCCCGATAGTGTACTAGCATATGCGGCAGTCTTGGTTTGGCCCGTATACCACCAAGACACCAAAATTTGTAGAGCCCGCATGACCACAAAGCTTGTTGAGCAATTAGATCTGCCCTTACTACCCCTTCTACATCACCGTGCTCACATTCTCTCCATTCTAGAACTATCCTGCACATAAAATTTGAGTTTGATCCATTAGAATACTTAAAAATCATTGAGCACGGTCACATACGCGACTGTTTGCTAAACAGCCGTGTATGTATGCGACTTTGAGGGAATTTTCCGCGTATATCCAGCCCTATACGCGGCAAAACCCTCGATTTCCGCATGGGCTGAGGCGCGCATTTAAGATGGGCCTAGAATACTAAATACACCATGGAAATTGATAAAATTTGCATCAAAATGAAAGAGTAGAGCATGGGTAAGTACCTGGAAAAAACGGTAGTGGATTCCGCCGGCTGGATCTCCTGGAATTCGCTGTTGAAAATCTGAGCTCAATTGGGTAAAAATTTCAAATGTTATATAATGTTTTGAATTTTTTTACTATTTATAGAAAATTTTCAAATTTTTGAAATTTTTTACCCCCTTTTCTATAGTTTGGACCGTTTCTAATTCTTTGGACCATTTTTGGACTAATTTAAGATGTAGAAGACCATTTTGAGCGTCGTTTCGACCGTTGCTTTGACCCATCCGTGCCCATTACAGGTATGATGTTTAAACTGGCATATAGGTTAGGATCACCTCTAATTTCATTTTGCATGACCTTATGATCGTTTCATTATAGCCTTAGGTACGAACCCATTCTATTATGTCACAAAACCTTCTTGCTGTTTTAGAAGTGGCATTATGTGAATGGTAGAGCTTGACCTTACATGGGTACCCTAGTTAGCACCTTATTTGCATTCGGTGCCCATGCCGACATTTTGTCCCTTAGGGTGTGGGAGTCCGTTGTATAGTATTGCCATGACATTTCGCAAGAGCCTCATACTCTTGATCTTTTGCTGACCAATTTCCCTTAGGAATCCCTTATGTAAAGTTGTAATTGCATTATCATGAGATTTGCCCACCTTATTGAGCCTTACGCTAGCTTCACTGACATTGAGTTTCAGCCATATTTCCCGAGCTTGTCTCATGTCTAGCCATGTAGAGCCATTTTATATATCCTTTGCAACTTGATTCCCTATTTTTACCAGGAGGGGACTTTCCCCTAAGTGTCGATATCCTACACATGTATCCTTGCATTGAGCATAGGTATGTTCCACTGCTTGGAAATAGTTTGTTTTCCCATTATGACACTCATCTCCTCCTAGTCTGTAACTATAAAGTAGTTTTATTCTTTTTCAAGATTTTTAAATATTTGAAAAAGTCCAAAAAAAAATTAAAAAACCAAAAAGCCGGACAAGGAAAGATTTTATCTTTGGCAGTTGTCGAGTCATGTCGCCTTCGAATAGAGCACTGTATATCACATCCGCTGGTTGGGTTTATAGTTTGACTTTAGGAGTTGTACTCATTTATCTGATTTTATCTCCACCGACTGGTTAAGTTTCCAGTCCCCATGGAGCCTCTGTCGATGCCTCATGTGTCGCAGAGATGTCCCAGTTTTGTATATCAAGTCTATGCTGCATTTATTCAGTCACCATTCACCGTTATGCTCTTCTTCGAAGGAAGTTGAAACCTAAGTCGGCCATTCCTCAGTTATCTTGACTTTGCATGTTGAGCATTTCTGGTATAGTTACTGGTTCGTGCACCTTATTATCGAGTCCTTCCACATTATAAAGCTTTGCTGAGTACCTTGTGTTGGATGATGGGGGATGCCTTAATGCCCTCCTTCCAACGGATTTCATCCCATCAACTCCAGATCATTTATTCTAGGATTGAAATCTAGAGTCATTTTTGAGTGCCTTGAGACTTGCAGTCATCAGTGGTAGGTTCTCTCGCCATCGACAGTTTTTGGGAATACATCAATGTCCCTTGATCGATGGATCCTCTCAAGTGTTCGAACTCAACACACCTATTCACACTTGTTAGTTTGCACTCTAGTACCTTGATTCCCATTATCATTATTGGTGGGTGATCTCGCATCTGTTAATGGTATACATCAATGACCGGTAATCAGACGATGGACTACTATGTTTGACCTCGACACCTCTATTCACATAGTAGGACTTGTACTCATAGCAGTTTGTGTAGAAGACCTTCCAGATTGGTGGCATCCCTTATATGCTACCTCCTTGATCGTGCCAGTGTTCATGAGATTTCAGCTCTCGTGACTTGATTCCAGTGTGTGTTAAACATTTCCAGCTATTATGGAGATCATGATCCTTTGTATATCTTCATCATGGAGATTCTAATCTATGTATATTGTACGTGGTAGTGACCACTTATGTCATATTTTGTATCATTCCTATTCATGGCCATTGTACTCTTATGTATTTGGGACTGCTATATGTATTTGCAGTTATATGCAGAGTTGTATCATTGTACTATGCTGATTGGGTGGCTAGTCTTGCATTTGGGATTCTTCATCACTCCACTTCTGGGATGGACTTATAATGTATTTCGGCCATCGTATGACCCCTCTGACCTCACACATTAGGGGGCATCTATTATAGCAGATTTTACCACACTAGGTGAATCACACATGTATGGCCTTCCCCTGTCCCTCTGCAGACTCCTTAGACCCCTTGGACCATTTTTTGTCCTTTGATGTTTCCTAGACCATCCCTAAAAACATGTGAAAATTTCTATATGTGAATTTTAAACCCTTTATCGTGTATATACGTGGGTTTGACCTCTAAAACCGCGTACATTGGGATGTGTACAAAAATCCAAATCCTTTTGGAGTTTTCCTTGACATGGATCCGACTCACTTGTCTCCTGGCCTTCCATATGCCTTGAGATCACTCGGATTCGACCTTTCATTACCCCATTGAAAAGCTATATAAGGAACCCTTTGGATACATTGAAGGCATAAGAGAATTGAGAGCAAAGAAACTATAGTCCATTGTTTCCGAAACTTGTGCTTGAGTCTGCATCCCTTTGTCCCTTGGAGCACTTTAGTGTTCTTCCCAAGATTTCCTTTTGCTTGTGAGCTTGCTATCGAGAGATGGAGGATTGAGGTGGCAGAGGCCCAAGTGGGGGATTCAATTTCTCCGATTCATAGACGTGCCATTAGAGGTTGTATTCATTTGTAATCTCTGATTTTATATTAATAGAAATATCTTTTCCTATCCAATAATGTATGTTTGAATGAATATTTTATCCATGGATGATTTCAAATGCTTATACGTTGTTGATTATATATGCTAGAGTAGATCTAACACCAATATATATAGTATGCTTGTCTTGTTTACTTATTGTTGAGGAAGTGATTCACCAATTCAAGCTGAAGTTGGAAAGATCAACGGGGATCTACTTCAATCGTCTGGAATAAGGTACAAGTTTTGATCCTTTAGTGTTAGATATTTGATTTCTCTTGCATATTGGAAAGGATTGATTTCTGGAGTCAAGCTGTCTGTTGTGGTACCCCAAGCCATAGGAATTTCTCTCCGTAACACCACCCTAACCATAAGAAAGCAGTACAATATGGTTACAGTGTTGAAATGCAATTTTTTCCTACATTTCCCGCCTGTTCTACCTCACCTACACTGCTGCAAAAATATTGTGCATTTTTGCAACAATCCCATACAAGGTCTAAACATATTATAGATCCAAGATTTGCAAATCAAGTTCCTTCTATTTCTTATCAACATGTAGACAAGATCATCGACACATGCATTACATCTCATGAGGAACATAAACTGGAACCAGAGATTGAAGAACTTCCAGCATTGTTGTCACCGGATCTAGATATATTATACATTCATTAAGATCAAACATTGGGATAACTTCATATGAAAACTATAGGGAATCAAGGGATTAAAGATTACATTGAATCTTGGTTTCAATCTATCATTAGTCTACAACATCACTCCATACTTCAACAATTCTTGGCACAATCATTTCAAGGGAAGTTGATATCTCATATCCTAACATTCACGAATTTATATTTTTCTATTGGGAGTATAAGAATACTTGAGTCACTTCTTTGAAAGTGGCTCCATTGGAAATATGCATACACTTGAATAATTTTTATATTTCCAAGTAGAATAGGGTAGGATAGAATAACAAAATAAAACCATGCTTTTCCTTTTTTTTTTTTTTTGAATAACTATGCTCTCTTCCCGTGCCTTTTTGTGATCTAGATCAGTCATAATGCATGGCGCTTATAGGACCCTGCCCCCTAACCGATATTTGGTGAAGAAAGATAAGGAATGGGTATGAGATATTTTCAGGAATGCTTTGGAATTTTTGACTATTTGAAAAAAAATGCTTAACTCATTTTTGTCTTCATTTTTCAAAATCTAATTTGTCTCTATTTGTTACAAAAAAAAAATCCTTCCTGAAAAAAAATTACAGTAATTAGGGAAGGTGGTAAGAGGAAGGAAGCATTGGTGAATGAAGACTCCACGGGAAAACGATCCAAGCGATTATGGGAAACTTCAATATTGAAACTTGTGTGATCATCATAGTATGTGTTTAGTTTTTATTTTTATATAACACATCCATAAAAAAAACACATGCTTTATTTAAAATATTATATCATTTGTAAAGAATTGCAACAGCTACTGCAAGACAATGTGTAAATAAATCTAGGTACTCAATGATTGAAATTTTTGGGTATGGGTGTGTGTTATATTGAAATTTATATCATTAAAATAATTCACACCTATTTCGGTCACTTTTTGGGAGCCATATTTAATTTATTGGATTTTTGTGGCATTTTGGCTTGAATGTTTTACTGAAACACAGTTAGGACAGTCCATTTTTGGGAGATCAAATGGAATTAATTTTAAACAATGTTTCATTTGTAAGTATCCATTTCAATATAGTTTCCAAAATAATTTGAATTTTTGATATTGGGAATCAAACAAAAAGGTTATGGTCAAAATACTAACTGGGTGTCAAGCAGGAAGGAACAGAGCTGGGATAGTCACTTTTTGGATGCATTATTGGATATATATTGAAAACCTATTTCATTTGTATATTACCCTATGAATATAGTTTACTACACAATTTGAATCACTCAATTTTGATATCGTATGAAAAATTTATGACCAAAATACCAACTTCCTATCACAAATCAACATTCCTAAAACTATGTTTCCTAGATTGATCATTGGCGTATTTGACCCCTCAATTATTATTCTATTCAAAACCTGTTTCTAGTAGATATCCCTACATGAATCTAATTTCGTATCCAATTGGAATCACATCAATCTGTTATCAAACGAAAATTTTATGCCTAAAATTGTGACGGTTGGTCTAGTCAGGAATTCGAAAAACACCTTGTCACGCAGACTGTTACTGAGAAAAATTGGAATATCATCACATAGAATTTTAAAAACATGGTTCTAAGGGACATATACCTATAAATTTACTTTCATTTGGATTTGGAATCAATCAAATCAGATGAGGAACAAATAATTTATGATCGAAACACTACTAGTGAGTCAAATTTGCCATCGCTCTCCCACATGTATAAATTGAATTTGATTCGTTCATTTTTCCTTTGATTTGTTTTATAAGTAATTGCTTGTTGTTGTTTTTTCATAAGTTTTGGCTGAACAGAGACCAATCACCTTTCATGTTTTATTGCAGGCAAGTGCTAGGTTTTTATAGGTCATTGGAAGAACAAGGTCAATGCATCCACGAGTGACTCTTGAAGACTTTTTCTCAATTTGGAAATGGATTGGGCACATAAAATGGATAGAATGATGTGAAAAAAATATAGAGACCAATATTTCTGAATTCAAGTCCCATTGATACATGCCAACATTACTTTTAAGACGACATTAAGCTCATCACACCTGTCATACCAATTGTTTCCAAAAGAAACCTCTCAAGAAGCCAATTGTGCTATGGTAGATTCATTCACCCTCCTCCTTTCAAATCTCTAAAAATACATTCATGTCAAATTCCCATTTTCCACAGCTTATGTAGTCAACCTTAACCTTTTTATTTGCTATCAATACTACATCACAACTTCAAATATACTTTCCACTTCTGAGTTTCATGTTGGTTCTATTTTTCATTATATTCTTCACAATCATTTATTTTGTACTCGTATTGGGTGATTTGGAATTCATTAAGGTCCACCTTCCAATGGTCTTGCCCATTGACTCCAACACATCATCTGGCATCGAGATTAAAGTTTTATAGTTCCCTGGGATTTGCATGAATCAATGGCAGATTTCCCTATTGTTAATCATGGGGATTCGTCAATGCCTCTTGATTGACAAATATTGCAGGTTACTCGACTCCAGCACATTCATTCATACCTGTAAATATGAACTAAGGTACTTTAGAGCTCGCTTCCATCAAAGGTGAGTTGTTCCACATTGGTTAACAACATACATTAATGGTCGGCAATCCAATGATTTCTTTCCATGCTTGACTTCCACACATTCATTCACATGGTAAGAATTGTACCTTGGTTTTGTAGAAGCTGAAGATTATGTGATCTAATGGTTTCAAAAGTGACTTGCAACATCATTTGTTTCAGTATTTTTTCAATTCATTTCCACTTTCATTCCAACAATTGATTTTCAGAATAAGAGAAGGAGCTCTCTGCTTTTGTGGTAGAATTCCTCCTCGTCATTTGTCTCATTAGTTAGTCTTACATGCCACTAGCACAACATCGTTTCAGATGAGATTCAACCTCATTCAGTTTCATCTCTCATATACATCTATCTCAGCATCATATCATACAACATTGCTCCAACATCAGCACATTCATGTCAACCAAGGTTTCCATGGAGGTAAAACTTGAGGTAAAATAACATGCGTTTTATTTAGTTATTAAATATTTAAGAAGATGTCATGAAAACCACTATGCATTATTTACTTTTATTTTCAATTTCTATACACTCTCCATTACCTATCATAACCATACCATCTTTTATCCATTCACTTCCATCATTTCCCACTCAATCCTAAGACCTCATTTCATTTGAACCAAATCATTATTTTATTCCTCTCCATCCCTACCATCCAAAGCATGAGAAGATGCCTTGCTGCTGCACACAAGAACCAACAATAAGAAATGGATAAAAAAGTTTATTGAAGAATTAGTGTGAAATGAAGGCATGCTATGCATTTAGTTTATTGGATTCATGGTTCATTAATGCATGCATTGGTTCACTTCTACACAATTGTTGCAAGTTTCCAAGTTTCAATCCATTGACATAGCATATGATATCTATAATGGAGTATTTAAAGGACAAATTGTTGCTATTGTCAGGATGTTTTCTTCATGATTGATTGGGGTTCGTTATTATTTGGAAATGGTGTTTATGCTCATAAGATCTACAGAGATGTACAATATTTTCTATGTTTGTTGAAAGCATGACAGTTTGATGGCAATGAGTTGAGATGGATATATCACATGAGTGCTAGTGAGTGAAGCTTATATTTGCAGTATTACTATTTTAAACACCCAATAAATAACATTAATTCCTATTCAAAGTTTACGAGTGCATCACTTTGAGTTAATTTGCATAATTTTCTTGAAGATATAATCATATGGTTTGTTGACTCAGAATTCAAGGCATCCACAACAGCATTCTTAATAATACATGACAATTGGAGAGAAAAACATGAGTAGCATTGAACAATGGTACCACTGGTGTATCTTATTCTTGTGAGTTTTCCTATACCAGAACATTGGAACAAAGCTAGGAATGCAACAACCTGTGGAAATTTTGATACATTCAGACCAACAAATTGAAGGCATTGTTAATGGCATCCATGGACAAAGTTTATTATGATGTGTTTGGTTGATATTTGAGCTATAATAGTCATTGCAAAATTTCAGTGAGCATAAGTACTAAATCGATGTGCTGATCATAAAAGATGTAGGGTCTACAAGAGATCACGAGGATGATGCTTTGTAAATAAGTTAAAATGCTTACTTTTCACATTGACATTATTTTATTTTTAAAAGAAGTCCACCACAACCTACTACAAACAATGCCAGTGCTCTTTTTTTTGGATATTAAAGCTTAGTTTTCAGTTGTTGATGGAAGAATGAATGGTGTTAGTGATTAAAATCTATTTACACAAAGAAACCCCTACGAGGCATGCCTTATCCAACAAACTTGAAGCACATCGAGTAAATCAAAATATGGAAGGTGGAGGTATGCTTATATTCATTATGGTATTTTCCTTGTAAAAAAAATGCCACCACAAATATGTCAAGTTTCAACCCTGTGCACAACTCTTGTTTTACCATAGGGAAGGTAAAATATTCAGTTTGGGGGAAAAGAGTGGTTGCTACATTCCATGGTATGGTAAAAATTAATCTTACAATCATTACATTTTCAGTCATTGTGGTGTTTTTAGCAGAAAAATAAGGCATTATTGTTATCAATAGGGTTAAATCAATGCTTCAGAAGTGAATGACTATTTTGAACATAAATATTCATGTTTACGAAGCATTATTAATCTCTTACATTGAAATAATTGGAGCATTTATATGGCAACTTTGAAAACTACAAAAGTGTTATAGCCCAAAATGACACATCTCTGCCTGTGACCACTTTCCCATGATTTCGTCGCATGTTGGCACTTCATGAAAGTTACTGAAAAAACACCTATCTTGGAGGACCCATATATTGAGTTTTGTAACTCCGTTTGACCTCATTTATACACCGTTGGAAATCTATTTCAGTTAGCTAAAACTTTCCAGAAGACACCAAAGTCTGAAAATGCCCAGAAATACCTTAAAAATGCACTTTTTGTGTATTCACGACTCTCCTTATGTGCAGGTCGCGAATCACTCGCGACTCTTGTGTTTTACAAGTCGCGAATGGATATATTCGTGGGTTGCTCTTGTGGAAACTTGCGGGTCATTC
Organism: Pseudotsuga menziesii; assembly: GCA_001517045.1. Taxonomy (NCBI): domain Eukaryota; kingdom Viridiplantae; phylum Streptophyta; class Pinopsida; order Pinales; family Pinaceae; genus Pseudotsuga; species Pseudotsuga menziesii. The sequence continues at coordinate 122,439 of LPNX011205097.1, forward strand.
ACGGGTTGTCCTCCTTCATAGTCGTGAATCTGTCTCTTAACATTAAAACATAAAAACACGCTTTTTGAGTTAGTTTGGGTAGTTATGCAACTGACTCCTTCAGTTGTAACTACTTTGTCTTCGCCCCTATCTCTCCTTAGCATATAAATAGAGGTATGGAGGTCCATGAAAGGGGGACTTGGAATTTATGCATTGTTATGCTGGAGGAATCGAGACTCTCTTTTCCTACACCTTTTCCCTGGAGGTCTTCCCTTAGTGTTGCAGAGCTTGGAGGCTGAGTTCTTTGGAGAAGAGAAGCAGCAGAACCAGATCGAGGTTTCGTGAGGTGCCAAACTTGAAGAGAAGGTATACTTGTACTTGTTTTCAAGATTAATAAAGATGTGATGTCCTTCTTCTTCCCAAATCTTTGTTCAATGTGTGATTGAATCTTTTTTTATGATCATATGATGATGTTATTTCAGGTTTATTTGATTATCATTGTTTTATATATGGTCATAATGGTTTGAGGAAGGTATAACTTGTTTTGCAGGTCTCTTGGAGCGAGAGGAGCAAGAAGAGGATTGAAGAGAAAGCTTGGACCAGCCTTCAGTTTATCAGGTGTGGACCTTTTCTCTTCTCTGAATCTTGTTTATATATGCTTGTTGAACATTGTGCATCTCTCTTTCAACCCCAGTACGTTGATGGCCTCTTAAACCCTAGCCATAGGACATTTTCCTTTACAACAGAACTGGCGACTTCACTGGGGAGAGCCTTGTCTGTTTGGGGTTTCTCTTGATTTCTTTCAGTCTTTTACATTGTTTCAGGTCCTTCTTGCCACTTAGGAACACTTTATAAATCTGATAGCACACTTCCCCTGCCTTCTTAAGGTAGTTTTTGACCTTTTTGGGAATTTTTTCCACCCATTCGCGAGTTGCTCTTCTGAACAGTCGCGAATACTTTCTTGCATTCATGGGTTGCTGTACTGAACAGTCATGATTCATTCGCGGGTTGCATTTATAGACAGTCGCGAATTCCCCTTTAAACAGTGTTTTTTCCTCTTTTGTGATTTTTCTTCTGTTTGAAGGTGTTTTGGGTAGGTCTTTTAGGGTCCTTTGCAGGTGCATGACTCTAGGGAGTTAGTGTCATCCCTTTTTCTTGTTCTCTATCTATGTGGTAAGCCTCTTTATAGCATTAGGGTTTGTTCTTTGCTCTTTCCCCCATCTCCTTTGCTTGGTTTGATTTTTGGCCTATGTTTCTGATCAGCCTTTGTTAGTGATCTTTGTTTGATTTCAGAAGCTTGTTGGTGTTGATTTCCTTCTTCTTTTGTTGGTTAACTTCACCTTGCCAAAATAGTAGACTTGTCTTTTATGCAATCCTTCCTTCCAAGTAGGGTTTATACTGACTTTAGAGCACTCTAGAGTTTGTTTGGTGGTTGTTTAGTAGAGTTCCTTTTGCTTTGTTCTTGTTATCTGCATGCTTTTGCTTTGTAGGTAGTTTTTCTTTTTCCTTTATAAAATAAAATTAAAAAGAACTTGTTTTTTGCTGCTTGTCCCCCCCCACCTCTTTCTTTGGCTTGACCTTGTTGGACAAGGTACTGAGCAGCCTTTGTTTGTAGATCTAGATTGATGCTTGGGACTTCTTGAGCTTTGTTTATATCAGTCTTATTTGCTCAGTCTCTTCATTCCAAAGTTGTTGGCTTGTCTATCTTTGTGAGCCTTCCTTTCAAGAGAGGTTTATATTCAACTTTAGGGAGACCTAGGGTTTGTTTTTGGGGTGTAGAGTAGTTGTCTATTTGCTTTGCTTTCAGTATTTGCTTGCATTAGTTGATAGGCTGATTTTTCTTTTGCATTTATAAAAGAAAAAGACAAAAACAAATCTTTGCTTTATATGCATGTAGATTAGTTTTTTAGTCTAGATTGCATGGCATATTATTGTTTTTGAAAAATATAAAAAGGTTTTGTTCTTTTTTGGCTTTCAAGTGTCTATTTGAAAATATAAAGAGAATAGTTTTTGCTTTCTGCAGTTCATTTCTCTTTGCTTAGTCATTGTGTTTCAATTTTGAGTCAAAACACCACATGAGTTTCATGCCATTTACCCTCTGAGTAAGAAACTGCCCATAAAATAAACGATATAATTTTAAAAATTATTAGCAAGTTTTATTTTATAGGGTTATACACCTACTAGCTTAGGCTAGACTTGTGGGCTAGGAAGTGTAAACTTCCCACAAGTTATAAAACTCAGACGTAGTGGACCTTTCACTAGGTAAATCCTTGACTTTATCACTGTATCTGGGAAGCTCCTCTCAAACGGGAGTTAAGCACGAGGCCGCATGGAGGCTTGGACAGAGGAGATAACCCTCTGAATCCTTGTCAAAGTATAACTCAGGAATTTTGCGCATCTGGGGATTCTGTCCTAGACAGAGTTTCGGGCTCAGCTACCCTGCCCATGCATACGAGTCCGGCTTGCGACTGTCCCCCCAGACTGTTGGTATTGCCAAGGTAGCCTTTAGTCTCTTGACGTCTAGGGTTCATACACAGGTAAACCGAAAGGTTATTTCTGGTTGACCTTGGACAGACGTGGAAGGTAACCCTCGTGGAAAGTGCAGGAGGGTGGTGGGTGATTCCTCCGCTTGTGCCTGAGAACCACCTCAAGGATGCCAAGTAACTGTCTATCATCATTCTTTTGGAAAGTACATCTTATACCTGTTTGTCTGTTTGGGCTTTAGGAATTTTTTAGTGAGTGCTGTGTGGTTTGTCTGTACTTAGTGGGCCTTTAGGTGTCTGTTTTGTAATTTTGGTTGACCATCAACCTCAGACTTTGTCTCTTGTTTTGAATCTATGGCTAACACCCCTTTGAACACCAACCAAGAGATCCCCATGATGGGAGCTCCTTGTCCTATTCCTCTCATAGGGAATGTTGGTGTTCCCTTGATGGCCACCTTGAATCTTCCGGGATTCACCCTAGGGCTACCGGTGTGGTTGTTTTCCACTCCAACTGTCCTGAATGCTCCTGATGCTTCTCAAGTAAGCACCTTATATCAAGGGCATCAAAACATTGTCTCCCCTTAACCTGTAGTTAGTTCTCCTCCTCTTTCTACCTCATGCGGTGAAAGTACTGATACTAGTAACCAACAGTCTAAAAGGAGTAAAAGAAGGAGGAATAGGAAGAAAGCACATAAGCAAGGGGGCACCCGTTCAACCTCTGCAAGTCAAGTTGAACCTCACCACCCAGCCTCGGTTGTTCAGGCTGGGGGCACCCATCCAACCTCTGCAGGTCATGTTGGATCTAGTCACTCAACCTCTGGTGTTCACGTTGAGTGCATCCGTTCAACCTCTGGTTTTCAAGTTGAACCATCCTATCCAACCTATGTTGTTCATGTTGGAGCTATCCATCCAGCCTCTGGTGATCAAGCTGGTGGGATCCTTCCAACCTTTTCAGGTCATGTCGTATCCTATCACTCAACCTCTGGTGTTCAAGCTGAGTGCATCCATTCAACCGCTGGTTTTCAAGTTGAACCTTCCCATCCAACCTCTGTTGTTCAAGTTGGATCCATCCATCCAGCCTCTGGTGATCAAGCTGGTGGGATCCTTCCAACCTTTTCAGGTCATGTTGGATCCTATCACTTAGCCTCTGGTGTTCACGCTGAGTGCACTCGTTCAACCTCTATTTTTAAAGTTGAACCTCCCTATCCAACCTCTGTTGTTCAAGTTGGATCCGTTCACCCAGCCTATGTTGCTCATGCTGGGGGCACACACTCAACTGCTGCAAACCATGTTGATCCTAACCATTCAGCCTCTGCTGTGCATGTTGATGGTGCCCAGTCAACCACTGCGAGTCATGTTGACACTGTTGACAAGTCTACCCGTTCAAAACATAAGCTCAAGTTTCCTTGTAATCTTTGTGAGGGAGACCACCTTACTTATAAATGCCCTTCTATTGCTGAGGTGCGAAGAGTTTGGATTCATGGTCATCCCATTTTTGAACATTATGGAGTCTCTCAACAACTAGCCTCTCTTAGTGAGGTTGGACCCAGTCACCTAGCCTTTGGTGTTCACCCTGGGCGCAAACTCTCATCCTCTGCAGGTCATGTTGAGAGCAAGCTGTCAGCCACTACTAGTCATGCTGATACCGTTGAGAAAACTGGTTGTTCGAAGCATCATCTTAAGTTCCCTTGTGTGCTATGCAAGGGAGATCATCTTACTCATCTGTGCCCTGCTATCCCAAAGGTGTGAAGAGTGTGGTCCAAGAATCATGGATTTCGTTCTTCTGAACACCCTATAGTTTCTCAACATCCTACTCAACCTTTGGTTGATCAAGTGGTCAAACAAATCTCAGATGTGGTCGATCCCACTCTTCATTCAGAGAGTGCTCCTCATGTGATTGAACCAATGTCATCTTTGGTCAATCCCACTCTCCCTTCGGAGAGTGACTTTCACCAAGCGGTTGAATCGGTCCCAGTATCGATCAATCCCACTCTTCCTTTGGAGAGTGAAGTGTCTACTAGTCACATTTTCTTCACTGCCGGTTCAGATCTTACTGAACAAGGGGGCACTGAACTTGCTTCGGATCAACCCCCACCAAGCTCTCGGATTTCTTCCTTTGATTAGGATAGCCTAGTTGAGCTACGCCTTCCTTCTGTTGCACCTTTCCAGATAAAGGTCAAATTTGAACCTTACACGATTGCTCGTTGTATTGTCGATGAAGGAGCCTCAGTTAGTATTTTGTCTACTCATGCTTGGCAAGGTATGTGATCTCCCAGCCTTGTGTCGACTGCTAGTCAGTTACTGGCATTTGATAGAAGAACTTGTATAGCCTTGGGAATTCTTTCTCAAACACCTGTTACTTTGGGTGGGAAGACCGTCTTAGTTGACTTCATGGTGATAGAAGACCCCTTGGACTTTAATATGCTCCTTGGAAATGATTATGTCTATGCCATGAAAGTTGTGGTGTCAACATTCTTTCGTGTGATGTACTTTAATCATGGCAAAGAAATTTTCACTGTAGATCAGTTGGATTTTCTTGATCCATCTCCTGACCCAACTAGAGACCAAGTTTTTCCTTTTTTGATTCCCAGTGTTTCTGTAGACACTACCCCGCCACAGGTGAACTATGTGGCTTCTTGTCATTTGTGTTCAATTGCTACTGAGAGGCAGCCTCTGTTTTCATGCTTACATTCTCGGGACTTGGTCCTAGCAGTTGATCGGGTGAGTCATCCTATACAGATTGTAGAGCCTTCTCTCCACTCTGTCCATCCATTTGAAAGTTCAGATATGTGTCCTATCTAGGATGATTTCCTCCCTTCGGATGAAGTCTTCCTGGAGTATTTGATACAGTCTGACCTTCTTTTTCAGTTGTGATTAAGTCTAACCTTGATTTTCTTAGTAAGCCTTCCCTTTTTCTTATGTTGGTTTTTGTTGAGTTTTTTTATTCTTCATTTGAAAAGCAAGTCAGTGATCCTGATGAGTTTGATTTTTTCTTATGAATTTCTCAGCTCCTGTGATATTGAGTTTGTTCTTGTAGACTCTATCTCCCTTGTTGATTTTTGCTTCTCTTCTGAGGTTGATCTTATTGATTATAAACCCTTGAGCCTTGGTCCTATAGAATCTTCTTCGGTTGATTCTGCCTTGACTTTTCCTTTTGTAGAAGATAGCAAAGTCACAAGTGTTTCTGCCAAAGTGACCCGCATCAGATCGTTTCTTCTGATGTTGTTGTTTCTTGGAGACAGGATTATTAGTTGGATTCACAACTGTTTATGGGCCTCACCTTGTTGTTCAAGCTGTAATTGCATTTGCATGTGCCTTTCTTGCGCTTATGATCCTGATGACGGCTTCCACGCTTTTAGCTCGTTGTATAAGACCTCATCTTTGTTCTCATTGCCGCTAAGCCTTGTATCATTTTGCCTTTGCAACTTGACACCCTTTACCCCGAGGAGACGTTCCCCGAGTGTCCTTATCTTGCTCACTTTCCTTGCATTATGCATAGGTTTGTTCCTTGCGCTTGGAACTAGTTTCGCCTGCCTATGACACTCGTCTCCTCACATTTAGAGCATTCTTTCTGCTCTCCTTCGAGCTTGTTAAAAACAGTAAGGAGGCCACGAGTTGATTTTTCTGGACTCGTTAAAACTTCACGGGAAAGATTATGAGTTTCTTTAGGCCCAAGTCTGACTCCTCAAAATAGACTTGACTGCCGATTAAACTTGTCCGTTCAGGCTCATTAAGAATATGTGAATGGGCATCCACATTGGTGGTAGGTTGTCTCTTTCTCGGACCATGTGGAATAATACGAGAAAGGATCCCTCTCTTTTCTACTGAATTGAGAAGAGTATTCTCAGGCATAGGTT
>LPNX011205114.1:3762-13796 GCA_001517045.1 Pseudotsuga menziesii
TGGGCCTCCGATCGATGAACCGTCGATTCCTTTAGATTCGTGACGTGGGATTTTAGCTATGGGAGGGCCTCTCCCTCCTCTCCATTTCATGATGACCTCCGTCTACGGTCGTTTCTGGAGCTAGGGTTTCTCTCAATAGGGGACAATGCAGTCACGCCAACGAGGGCCAAAGCTAGAAAACCATGGATGGTGGGGGTGCGGTTGGCATTGCCATATTTTCCATGCCCAAACACACTAGCAAGAGTTGACAGAATTCAAAATTGCCGCTTCGTGAGGTTTTTTGTGCACCAGGCCCAAGTCCACTAGGTGTCCCTGAACGGTATATGGACGTGACCTGCAACTCACCATAGATCGATGCTCGAGCCTCCGATCGACGAACCGTCGATTCCGTTGGATTCGTGACATGGGATTTTAGATAGGGGGGGGCCTCTCCCTTCCTCTATCCTTGTCTCTCTTTACTGTTGCCTTTCTAACATGGTATTAGAGCAAACCATTTTCGAGGTAAAATAGCCACTCTTCCAAACAATTACTACATGTGTTTTTTCTATGAAATTATATAAAGGCCCATTTGTATAAGGTGAAAATATAACTTCTGTTACCACCAAAAATAGGATCCTTGATGCACACAACTCCTTCCATGTCTCATATGCACTTAGTACTGTTGGAGACATTTACCATCATACTCACTCTTTCAGTCAAATTGGCCTAGTTAAACCACTATCCTAAGTTTAATTGACATCAGTGGAGCATTAATTACCATCATCCCAGTCACCCCCATGCCTACCTACAGTCAAGGAGGATAACTTAGCCTTCTCCTACAGTCAAGGAGGCTAACTGGAGCACTCCAGGGGTGATCTGTGTGACATTCATGCACCTAATTGCTAACTGGTGGTTACTTTCAGTTCAACCAATCAGTTACAGTCAGTTAAGGCACCTCCATTCACTAAATATATTATTTAATGATTATTTAATGATTATTTATTATTATTTTAATGAACTGGAGTGAACAAGGTGCCTTCACCAACTTTTGATGGTCAGTTCAGCTTCAGTTAACCTCATCAGGGTTTATTGGAGTCATGCAGTACTAGCACTTGATGATTGGATTGCTATGACATGTGTTTGATCTCCTTCAGTTGAGATTCAGTCATTTATTGCACTCCAACTTCAGTTAGGGTTTGGTGAGTCAATTAGGGTTTTGGTCAAGTGGTTAACTGAGTGAGATTGCATGGCAAAGAATCAGTTAAGCTAGACTCACTCACTGAATTCGAATTGTCTAATTCAGAATTGTCCCTTAGATATTCGAATTCTTCATGGAGTTAAGCTATTGCTATGCATGGAAATTGTAATTATTTATTGTTTATATAATATACAGAGAGGAAACCTATTTGGAATTCCAGTTATTTTCCAATTCATGAGTATTTGTCAATTATTCTTTGATGATTTTGATTCCTAGTTCCTAGATCATGTGCAAGAATTAATATGGTATCAGAGCTCATGGTAGGACGAAGATCAATCTCTCAAGAACAAGATTTTTGACAGATTTCTCCATGAAATTTGAACAATAGCTCAAGAATCCAGCACTGCACCAGAAGCCAAGGCTTACCACTCAATATCCCAAGTAAAGAACTTGTTGATCAAGCTTGCTTGATTGACTATGCTGGGTGTGATGAAAGCCTAGAATGTGCAGTCTGTCCGACCTTACGGTGCCCCTTTTGTTTTGATTTGCAGGTCTTAACAGGTACAACTTCGAATGGACTCATCAATCCCTCTTCACACCCCATTCACAAGCTATTCGGAATGAAATTTGAAGATGATTGCCTCTCTGAAGAGATGATGTCTCTATGAGGTGTCTATTGGAATTGGAAGAGAGACTTATGAGAATGAGAATGACTGGCTAAATGACGGTGACAGAGCTTTTGGAACAATGTGTCTGGCCCTTGATGATAGCTTGTACTACCTTATTCCTGGTTCTGCTGAATACCCAAAGAATTTCTAGCCAATATTGGACAGAACCTTTGGCAAGCACAATGAGGATCATAATAGTACTTTGGAGATTACAGCCAGCACCACAAGAGTTCTTCACTCAAACCTCTCAGCCTCTACTCTCTCTGATGAAGTTGTTCAAGATGAAGATGAAGCCGAATCTTCTACACATTCAATTCGAATTGAAGAAAGTCTCCATGAAGTGACTCCTTCTCCTAATGTTCCAGAAGTTCATGAGATCTCTGATATCTCATCTTCTCATATTTCTGAAACAGAAGAAGACATTCGAATCTCTGATATTGAAGAAAAATACTGCTGCACTTCCATGCAAACATTCACCAGTGATTTTCCTTTGAATTCTATGATAAATTTACCAGTAATTGTTTCTGAAAGTGAAGAGAAATTTGATTTTTCTCCCTCTAATGTTGCTGATGGTGTGCAAATATGTGACACCTTGGATATTTTGGAAGAAATATCAGATTACCAGAGTGATCCATTCGCTCCCCATGATCTAGATGTTCCAGCAAATTCCTGCAGGATTGCATGCACCAAAATTCAGAATTTTGAAGAAGAAGAAAACTGTGCATCTACCGTCTCGGTTGACCATAATTTTGGATCTGATATGAACCTTATTGGACCTGATATGATCTTATTTGGATCTGATCTGATATTGCTTTGTTCAAAATTTCAGGTTCATAAGCCTTCAGTACTGCTTGTAGCTGTTCTCATCAATGGTGTGAAGAAACAAGTACTGCAAGTCTCCTACAAAACTGCTGCTAGGGATTTGATTTCATTTCATAGTTTTGGATCTGTTGTGAACTTATTTAGATCTGATTTACATTCTGATCTGATATTATTTGGTTCATATTTTAAAATCCAAGAGCTTTCAGCCATGCTTGTAGCTACTCTCACCAATTCCGGTGTGAAAAATCAAGTACCGCAGTTCTTCTTCAATTTTGTTGATGGGGATTTGGTGTTAGTTTATTCTTATGAGGTTGCTGATATTTTATTTTGTGAATCATTAGCTATTTCAGAATCTATATCATATTATGGAGCTCAAGCATTCGCTCTCCAGAGTCCCAGGGATTCTCTACCTTTGGTCACAAGCTCATCTCCTCACAGAACTAGTAAAGAGGAAGACATTCTGCATCCGCTTAGACACTTGCTCCTAAACATTGGGGCTGATTTTACCAATAATGGTTTTCTGTTCAGGGCTGCAACATATCAGTTTCTTGAGTGTTCCACACATGGTTCGAATCCTCAAGAACCTTTTCTCTCTCTTCAGATGATTTCAGTTGCTCTACATGGGTCCAGTTTTCACCATGCAGCTGTTTATGTTTCTGATTCAGTTGAGTGCATTATTTTTCTTCCAAAGTGGAAGATTCCTCCAGACATATTCACCAAGAGCTTTTCAGAAAAAAATTTCACTTACCTCCATTCACTGTTGGGGGTGAGTTCATCAGGGTGATCCAGACTACTTTCAGTGTTCAGCTTGAGGGGGGGGTTTTTTTCCACTGGGTTTTCCCTCTTTTCCTCACTTAGTTTGTTTTGAGCATTGTTTCAGTTGCTTTATTGTACAGGGTGACCTATGGCCTTTGTTTCCAGGGCCCTAGCATTTTTATGCATCTATGTTTTCTAACTCTTCCTGAGTATAGCTTAAGGGGCGGTGTTGGAGACATTTACCATCATACTCACTCTTTCAGTCAAATTGGCCTAGTTAAACCACTATCCTAAGTTTAATTGACATCAGTGGAGCATTAATTACCATCATCCCAGTCACTCCCATGCCTACCTACAATCAAGGAGGCTAACTTAGCCTTCTCCTACAGTCAAGGAGGCTAACTGGAGCACTCCAGGGGTGATCTATGTGACATGCATGCACCTAATTGCTAACTGGTGGTTACTTTCAGTTCAACCAATCAGTTACAGTCAGTTAAGGCGCCTCCATTCATTAAATATATTATTTAATGATTATTTAATGATTATTTATTATTATTTTAATGAACTGGAGTGAACAAGGCGCCTTCACCAACTTCTGATGATCAGTTCAGCTTCAGTTAACCTCATCAGGGTTTATTGGAGTCATGCAGTACTAGCACTTGATGATTGGATTTCTATGACATGTGTTTGATCTCCTTCAGTTGAGATTCAGTCATTTATTGCACTCCAACTTCAGTTAGGGTTTGGTGAGTCAATTAGGGTTTTGGTCAAGTGGTTAACTGAGTGAGATTGCATGGCAAAGAGTCAGTTAAGCTAGACTCACTCACTGAATTCGAATTGTCCCTTAGCTATTCGAATTCTTCATGGAGTTAAGCTATTGCTATGCATGGAAATTGTAATCCTTTATTGTTTATATAATATACAGAGAGGAAACCTATTTGGAATTCCAGTTATTTCCAATTCATGAGTATTTTGTTAATAATTCTTTGATGATTTTGATTCCTAGTTCCTAGATCATGTGCAAGAATTAATAAGTACCATGCCCAATAATAGATGTAACACCTTGCATGGATCACACACACTTATTAACATTCCTAATAACACGATGCTACACAACAAGTCAAAGTTATATTTGAACACTTGTCCATAATGAGTACTTGTTGTGAATTTGATATCTCATTCAAATCTAGATGGGCTCTCCTCATAAGATATTTTTCTTGTCATTGTAAGGACTACTCCATAAGAAATATATTGTCTCTAGCATATGCTACAATAGTCATGGAATTTGAATCAACTCATTTAGAACTTTAAGACAATATTAGCCATGGCTACATACCATAAGTGCATATGCCCAACCTTAACAACATTTCCACTTCTGTTTTGCAACAAGCATACAATCATGCCCAACTAGAATTACATATGCATCCTTAAAGACCAAAATTCATAGGTTATGTATGTCACATTGATTCTTACATCCATGTATACACTTTACATCTTGTGTCTTTATTTTGTTCATCACTCCAAACATGGAATTTCACAAGTATAATATACACACATGTTATCACAAGCTTAGCTCATTTTCATAACTAGCTTAATGGAAATAAAATTCATGGGTTATGCATACCACACTAAGTTTTATATCCATATACCATTTACATCATGAATCTTTGGTTCATTCATCACTCCTTACATGGATTTTCACATGCATAAGACACACATATATTATCATAATCCTATCACATTCTTAAAACCAACTCCATGCAAATAAAATTTTGCAACACCAAATCCCTCTAAATAACCTTTTGCGGCACCATGTCCATGCAAAAATCCTTCCACAATTCTCACACCAAGTGAATAACCTTTTTCAACACAAAATCTACGTAGACAACCTTATTCCATACCAATATCTTGCAAAAAACCTTTTTTCAACCCCATCCCATCAATGCATACAACATTTCACAACACTAATACCATAAAAAAATTATACAATAGATACATTTGCTCGTTCTCTTGTAGCTTCCTTAATAATAGAACTTCCTTTCTACTTCTCATTCTCAAGTCTCAGTATTGGCTCTCTCTACAGCATCACACTAGACTCTAATACTTGCACATATTTCTCTCTTTTTTTCTTTATATTTTTAACTTCTCATTCTCAAGTCTCAGTATTGGCTCTCTCTACAACATCACACTAGACTCTAATACTTGCACATATTTCTCTCTTTGCCAATGAGGGCCAAAGCTGGAAATCCACGGATGGTGGGGATGCGGTTGGCATTGCCATGTTTCCCATGCCCAAACACACTAGCAGGAGTTGATAGAATTCAAAATTGCCGCTCCGTGAGGTTTTTTGCGTACCGGGCCCAAGTCCACCAGGTGTCCCTGAACAGTATATGGAGGTGACCTGCAACTCGCCATAGATCGATGCTCGGGCCTCCAATCGACGAACCGTCAATTCCGTTGGATTCGTGACGTGGGATTTTAGCTAGGGGGGGGGCTCTCCCTCCTGTACATTGCCCAATGACCTCCGTCTACGGTGGTTTCTGAAGCTAGGGTTTCGCTCAATAGGGGACAATGCAGTCATGCCAACGAGGGCCAAAGCTGGAAAGCCACGGATGGTGGGGATGTGGTTGGCATTACCATATTTACCATGCCCAAACACACTGGCAGGAGTTGACAGAATTCAAAATTGTCGCTCCGTGAGGGTTTTTGCGCACCGGGCCCAATTCCACCAGGTGTCCCTCAATGGTATCTGGAGGTGACCTGTAACTCGCCATAGATCGATGCTCAGGCCTCCGATCGACAAACCGTTAATTCCGTTGGATTCGTGACGTGGGATTTTAGCTAGGGGGGGTGTCTCCCTCTTGTCCATTGCCCAGTGACCTCCATCTATGATGGTTTCTGAAGCTAGGGTTTCGCTCAGTAGGGACAATGCAGTCACGCCAATGAGAGCCAAAGCTGGACAATGCATTTCATGCCAACGAAGGACAAACTTGGTGTTATCTATAAGGTTGTTTCACCTGTTTATTTTTAAATTTTTTATTATGCTTTGTTTTTATTGTTTTAATTTTGCTTTGTTTTATATTTTATGTTTGATTGATCACCATTAGGGTTTCTTTCATTACTTGAAATCATCAAAAGTTTCATTCATAAGCCATGAGCCCATATATGTGCAAGAGAAATTATGTTATATGGTGAATTCTTACAGCTGGCAGCATTTTTCCAAACCGGCAGCATATCATGAACTGGCAGCATTTTAATTTCTGATGGCAGACTGTCAAAATGGTATTTCATTGAAAAGTTTATTATTTATTAATATCATGGAATATACAATGATAATAAGCTTTTATCATATTCATAATTATGGGGCATTTGGCATTGACATGTTTTAAACAAAAATGCACCCTTTTCCATGAAATCATGACTTGTGTGGTGGCATTTATGGAAGGGTACACATGTTGTCATTTCAAAGTTTGAGCAGTTCATGTAATGAGTACCAGCATTGATTGTGGCCAAAATCAAGTTAATGCACATTTTTCCCCAAATTTCTCTTATCATTCTGCTGGTTAATTGAAGAGGGGTATTCGCAGGCTTGTTAGTCTATTGTCTATCTCCATTGGTGATGAGCAGCATCATGTAGGGTTTCAGTGATTAGGGTTTGCTTTCAAACTCTATGTTCTCGTTTCAGGGTTTGGATTACAATGTATATAATTCCATGCATTTTGAAGCACGCAGCTACAGCACATATTTTCATGTTCAGGGCCGTATAGGGTGAAGGCATCTTAGATCTGCATTATTAACCGAGGCTTGAGGAGGTTCAGGGGTAAGACCTACGAACCTTTTTGGTTGTATTTTTACTGTCATCTTCATTCAGTCAAGCCTGTAAATCAATCAAATTAGAATCAGTACAGGCATAGGTGCATTATTGAGAGGCTAGATGCTAGCATGAAGTGAAGACTTACCACAGAGGTAAATGCAGCAAAGTGTATGTGTTTTTGTCTGAGATTTAAAGCCTAGTCGGTCCACACAATAGAATTGAAAGTCCTTTAAAGTTTCAAATGTCGAAAGGAAGCGGTGAAGAAGAACCAGAAGTTATAGTCAAAAGAAAACCTGGTGGTTTCATTTGCAAGCTGGAACCAAGTAATACATACTGGATAAAACAATTTCCCAGGTCTGCCAAGCTTATGCAGAAGTCTGTATGGTTCAATTTTTGTGAAAAACTGCAGGGTTACCATTCACAAATGACCATGCTATTTATTGAAAATTACAGAGATGAGAGGGTTCAATTGCAAAGCCTAACTGTTAGAGTCAATGAGGACTCTGTTGCTGAGGCCATAGGTGTTCCTGCAGAAGGTGAAAAATTGTTTAAACAACAATATTTTAAAGAAGACTTCAGTGAATTCTTGATCCCAGGAGGTGAAAGGCTTGATTGGAAAAATGGGGTGCATGTTAGTAAGATGAAACCAGGATGGAGGATCCCTCTGGAGATGATACAAGGTCCAAGGTCACCCTCACCATACAGCCCATTCTGTTTATCACCAAGGATTGATCAAATTGTTGATTCTAACTCAGTTACAGAGGGAGAAAATAACATGGGAAACCCTGCAAGCAGAACTAGGGTTTAGGGACAACCCTAAGGAGAAAGGTAAAAAAAAGTTGGAGGAGGCTAACCAGCAAGCAACAAGCCCTAAAAAGATAGTTCATGAGGTTGAGAATGAAGAAAAGAATGATGCTGATAAACCTGTCCAAAAAAGCTTGAGCCCTGAAATAGCCTGCACAGATGAAAACCCAGAGAAGCTCAGTAATATGATGAAAAATATAACTTCAAAAAATAAAATGTGTAAACAGTTATGCAAAGTAGAGAAGCCAAGAACCAGACTGAGGAAAAAGATGCAGATTGAAGGAAGAAAAACACAGGAAGATGACAGGGATGTTGTAGTAATAGAAGATGCTGGTAGTGAGGGAACAATACATACAACAAGGGACCAGTACTGTGAAGATATGGAAAAATTTATTGATATGCAGGGTGTAGCAAGCTCCATACCAGCAGTCTTTTGTACAGACAAGCAAGACAATCTTGATGAAGGTTCAGTATCAAAAAGTTTAAATGAAGAAGGAAGCCACATGAGAGAAGAAGATTTGGAAATCACCCCATACCTAAGACAATGTAAGAGGTCTCTGCAAACCTATAAAGAACAAACAAAGTACTTGCAAGACATAAATGAGAAACTAATGGTGGCTAACAAAAGACTCCGTGAGGACATGGAGGACAAAGAAGCAGAGTACCAAAAGCTGCTGGTGATTTCCAAGGATATTCTCAGGCAGAAGCAAGCCATTCAAAGA
This sequence comes from Pseudotsuga menziesii, assembly GCA_001517045.1. Lineage (NCBI taxonomy): Eukaryota > Viridiplantae > Streptophyta > Pinopsida > Pinales > Pinaceae > Pseudotsuga > Pseudotsuga menziesii. The sequence continues at coordinate 12,526 of LPNX011205114.1, forward strand.
CAGCTGGAACAAGTCAATGCCCAGAACAAGGAAAAGGATAAAGATGCCGAATTTGCTAGACTTCAGAAGCGTTCACAAGTTCTTAGTGACCTAGCTACACTAGCAGAGGCTTCTAGAACCCTTTAGGAGTTAGATTGTTATTTGATTTTGAACTTATGTTGTTCCTTTTGAAACATGTATGACACTTGTAGTTCAATACTTTTTTAAGGGATTAACTTCCCAATTTTGGAGGAGGTTCGATCCTTGAATATAGGATCTTATAGTTTAGTTTTTGGATAAGATATTTTGTATAAAAAGGGGTCTCGAATAGAGGACTAGAGGTTGGCAATTTTGGAGAATGCAAGCCCTATTTGGAGCATGGCCTGTATGACATAGACTTTATGCAGCTTTTGTACAGGTTCTATTTTTGAATGAAACATGATGATGATTTGCTTATGGATGTTATGAATTGGTTTTTCTGATAATTTTGTTATGCATATGGTCCATTACATCCCATTGCACTAATTCTTATTGGGAAATACAATTATCCTTACACTGTAGAAAACAGAGGCAGTTTTACTTCTTGTCTTTATGATCATAGTAACCTTGATATTGAAATATGCATTTGGTCTTATGTTATACATTTCCTGTGGATTACCTTGCAGCTCTAATTTTACACCAGCCTATCTTTTCAGCAATGTTTTGATTTTCTTATATTTCTTATATGATATCAATCTAGTTTTCTGATAACTTTGTGATTCTCTTATACTTTTTATAATATACCAGCATGTGCAGTGATAATTTTGTGATTTGTACAGACAGCCTTGGTTTTATATCAGTTTAGTTATTCAATGATTGTTTGATTTTACAAACATCCTTTATGTTATACCATCCTGTTACATTGATAGTGGTGTAACTTTTCCCATAGCTTTGATTGTATATCAGTTTGATTCTCAGTTTGATTTCATTGATTTGTACACTGTAGACAAATATTTCCTTAAGCTTGAACCCCTGTAGTCTAGGTTCAACTTTAGGGATAACACTTGGAAAACCCTATCCCTAACTAGGGTTTATTGTTTAACATGCATGTCCCATTACCATAACCCTACCAAGGAAAACCTAATCCTAACCCTAATCTTATCTTACTGTCACAACTCAATTAAGAATCAATCTAATGTCGAATTGAACTTTTTCAAATCCAATGGACTTATGCTTCAAATCATGTTGATTCACAAATTTGGTTCTCAGTCTTTGGATTCTATTGTAGTTCCTTTAATGCTGAGTGATTAGTC
>LPNX011205114.1:24085-77774 GCA_001517045.1 Pseudotsuga menziesii
AGAAGGTGAAACCCAATCGCCATGTGATTTGTATAAATATAGGCATTTGCATTGGAATAAGAATCAATCGGGAGTTATTACCAACAGGAAGAAACACATATTAAATTCTTTTTAATACCAGGTACAGACATGACATTATAGATCTATTTCAATTGACCATAAGGTAAATTCACATTTATTATTCCATAACCCTGCACTTTGTGTGACATGTTATCACCTAAATAAATATGAGTTCCATCTATCTTTTCATGATATTCATCAAACCATTCTTTCTTACAAGACATATGGGAAGATGTGACTAAAACTATGAACCATGCATTCTCATCATCCGTATCAGCAGACAAAGCAGCTTTAGAAATAAACAATCTGAGATTTTTAAATCCATTAATTTCAGAGATGTATTTATTCGCAAAAATCCAATTGTGATTTCCATTGTAGTTTATGTTTCTATGATTTTTCTTTTGATAACAATCTCTAGCGAGGTGTCTTGGTTTGCCACAATAATGACATTCTATTTTATTCACATCAGAATCAGTCTGAGCCATACCTTTCTGTTTCGTTTGAAACCTTCCTCTGTCTCTATTCCATAGTTTGCATATGTGTGCATTTCTTCCTCTTGCCATCAGTGCAAGACCTGAATCTTGAGCATCTAGATCATAATTCTTCATCTGTAATTCTTCTTGTATGAGAATCCGTGTAAGTTCTACAAAATTCGTGGGCTTTTCTCTTGTTGCCTCTGCTAAAATAAATACTTTGTAATATGGAACTAAACCTTTCAAAGTGATAGTTACAAGATCAGTGCTTTCTACAGTTTCACCTATATCTCCCAATTTATCACTCAGATATTTAATATGAGAAATGAATTTACTTACCCATTCATTTTCTTCCATTTTGATTGACAATAACTTGGTCTTCAAAAACAATACCTGTTTTGCATCAGTTGTTCATACAAGCTTTTGAGCATTTCCCATGTCTCCCTAGACGTCTCACAATTTATGAAATGAGGGATTATGTTCTCTTTCACAACCATCCACAACATCACCTTGGCTTTTCTTTCCCTCTTATACCATTATTATGGAATCAACGTAGGAACCGCGGGTCTCGAATCATCACTAGTCACGATCGACCATGCATTGAAAGCTTCAAGGACTGCCATCAACTTGAATTTCTAATTGACATAGTTATCGCCATTCAATTTGGAAGTTTCATTGATGTATGTATCAACTAGTGGTGGGGCGGCCATTTCACCTGAACTCAGAAGGTAAAGTTCAATCAATATAAATAATTTAAAAAAAAAAATGAGCGACACACCTTACACTCTTGCAGGTTGCGCCAAGGGACGCGTTAGGAGAAATTCGCTACAAGTGAACCCTTTTTGGCGCACTTTATTTTCACAGGAAATACGCCACCAGCATACAATTTCTTCATGGGACGTGTGCCACCAACACACTATGCCTTCACTCGAACTGCACCACCGACACATTGTTCTTCCATGGGAAGTGCCACCCAACGTCTGACTTCAGCCTCAATTGGCTTCTCGCAGCAGGCTACGAACAACCTCACACACCAGGGCTCAACATGGCTCTCACTCAACCTCAATGGTTTCTTGGGTAGTGATCGTGGCTCCTTTTGACAACCACAATGAACATGAGCAACCTTCCTCCAATACACTTCGACTCCTTTTGGCTTCAACGATCATGATAAATGGTAGCGACGATCTTATTGAGGAGAAAGCGATCTTCAATGAGCAGCGATAACTCCTTCAATGGGGCAGCGATTTCAAGATTCAAAGTAGTAATAATATTCATGATCTCTCCCCTTCATGATCTCTTCACCCAGCAATCTCTTCATGTTCTTCCAATGCACAATAACACAGATCAACTCTGATACCAACTTAAACGTAGCATAGAGAGGAAAAGAGAGTACAGAGCACAAAGGCTCAAGAATGGTGTCAACCAATTCAATTATCAAATGAGAAATGATTACAATATATAAATGTAGACTATCATAACAAGACAAATATTAAAGCCATGAAATGTGGATCTCAAACCTCTACATGCTAAACATAGACACTACACCTCAACCCAATCCCTAGCAACTAGCCTAGCATTTCTACATTATTACCAATAATTTCTACTACAATCAGTCCATGAATCTGTAAGCAATGGTGACTAATGACCACAACAATAGTTCAATTCCCTCTCAACAGGCAGAGAAATCACAATGCACAACAGCAGTGACTCCGGGAAACGCCAAATCACATTTACTCTTTAAAAGGTGATTAGTTCTATACTACAAACCTTTTCCATTTCTAAAGCTCCGGTAATTGTTCTCCACAATGGCAACACACAACGACATCCGTTAGATTTGTAAACAATGACATCTATATTGTAGGGACGACTACTTCCTTTTTCAATGGAAATCAACACAGGTGGGAGGATCCTCTATCTACCCAGAGGTCTCTTCACACAACACTTCCGACATCGATTCAAGTCGTGGCTCCTCCTGCACATGGATGGCAGCAGTTGTGGCTCCTCTTTTAGATGGAAGGAGCAGTTCGTTTCTATCAGATGGCGTGGTCTTCAGTCCTAGGTGGATCCTCACTCAGACAACAAACACAACAATGCTCCTCTCTCTTATATTCCCAAGCACTCCCACGAGGAAGTCATGCTCAGTTCAACTCTGATACCAAAATAGAATTGGAGAGAGTAAACATTGTAACACACATCAATCTAATTGTATTACAATACAATACCAAAATAGAATTGGAGAGAGTAAACATTGTAACACACATCAATCTAATTGTATTACAATACAATAAGTTTACAATACATGATGCCTCTATATATTAGAGTCGAGAGAATTGTTATTAGATCTAACTTATTCTAAATATAGCCAAGAGAATATCACAACTACACATCAAACAAGGGAGAGAATCTCTCCAACTATACAACAACTTAACAAAACATGAGATAAACATTATCTCTAATAACATTTAATAAATGTATGATATATGTTAATTAATAATTTATGATACATGTTACTTAATATTCCATTGTTCTTTCAAGGTCATATTTTATTTTCAAAGTCATATTTTATTTTTAAATAGAAGTAGAAATGACATTCTTTTTAATTGAATGTTTTTAAAAATCTAAAAAAAAAAACTCAAAATGAATATTTCAATAAATTTTAAAATTTAAAATTATTAACCATAATAGTTTGAGTGATCATTTTTTTTTATTCCTGTTATATTTTATTGGTTTCTACGTATAACATAAAAACAAAATCTTATTGAATCACTTCTTGAAAAAAATCTTATTGAATATGTTATTAATATTAGTAAAAATGTTCATAATTTTAAGTTATTATAATAACAAGTGTTATATAGTAGCTAATCTCGATTTAGTTTAGGGATAGTTAAATTGCATTTCAAGAAAGTGGAAACAATTGTAATTGAGATAGTCTAATTATATAGTCCAGTTTAGTTTAAGAATAGTCTTCAATTACATTTCAATAAATAATTTTATTGCATTTCAAAATATTAAACACAATGTAATGCATAGATAATTAATATAATGTATTAATTTAAGAATTGTCAAATTGCATCTCACTAATAATTAAGAACACACATCATAAATATGGTATTCCAATTTTAATTAAAGTTGAATTTGTGTATACCAATAACATACTTAATTGATGCTGGAATGTATGTGGAATATTTTGGTTATAATAATATAATATTATAAAAATCATTTGATTATTTAGATTATTGAATAAAGTAACACAACCTCTAATAATGATGTGCAAAGTTATGTACACAAATTATATAGTTATAATAATATAGTGTTATAGAAAATAATTTAATTATTTAAATTATTGAATAAAATAATACAATAAAATTATTGTAATGTATATAAATATGCTGGCTTGCCACGAGATTCTTTGGTCTTTGACTTCAAAAATTGAGATTCAGTAACGAGACTTTCACGTTTTATTCGCTATAATAACGCATCATTAATTATCTAATTGTTTTGAAAAAAACTATTGAGATATACATTATAATATGAGACTTTTTTTAATATTATAAAAGAATATGGTTTTCGTTTCTCTTACGTATAAGAATAACAAATTCTCCTAAAGTGTAATTAATGGGAAAAGCAATGCAAGTCACCCATGAATTAGGTGTGAAGCCATAATTCATGCCGTTCATTTTATGACTTGACTTGTGTCTAGGTTACTTCCTCTCTACAATTAAAATTTTCAAGGAATCACCTCACGACTTTCAAGGGAAGACTTTATGCGATTCAGAATAAATTTAACACGTCATGCTATTAATTCGGCTAACAACTAGTGCTTTCAGCTATTATGAGAGCGATTATCGTGGATCATTATGAAACCACGCAATTACTCTATGGAGTTTGATAAGTTTTTGTGTAATTTTATTATTATTTATATTTATGATTTTATGATTTTATATTATTATTTTTTTATTTTATTTAAAAATGGTAAGGTTTGAAATGATTAGACAATTATTTTTGAGTGGATAGGCATGTATATCTTAGAATTTTGGGGTGGACTACTATTTATGCTTTTTCATGCACTGATGAGAATGAGACAAGTGTACTACTGTCATGATTGATTCTATGGGCATCGTCCAAGATTAAACTAGAATGAGAAAAGTGTCGTAGTTATATTGGATAAATATTAGATAACTATTAGACTATTCCAATTAAATTAAATTTAGATGAACTCCATCTCTTAGCCTGAGAAGTTGACCTTAATTGCAGTGAAACCATGCACCAAGAACAATCACTTAGGTAATGTGCACCTTATGTGACAGTTGAACTCCATTTGGCAGTTGAGAGTCGAATTAATGTGGATAGGGCTTAGTCTAAGCTTTACATTAACTTTTAAATTAACTATTAGATACAACTATTAGCTTAACTCCAATGATGATACAACTATGAGCCTAACTTCAACTATGAGCTTAACAACCATAAATTAAGTGGTTGTTATATTAGCTTAACTATTAGATACAAGCAATTGTCACATTCTTTAGTAAAAAGAACATTATCAATATGTGAAATATATACCTCTCAACGTATTTCAAACATATTAATCTTAGAAATATGATTCTTGCTAGTCTTATTTAAAAGAAAAATATTATTCTATAAAAAATTCATTTATTAACTTTTTGTATATTATTATTTCATTATATTACTTGGGCCCTAGCACGAAGGACTTTTTAGAAACCATGATGTTTTACAAAACACTCATACATTGTAGAAATGTAAAACATGAGTTGTTGCTTACAAAAATATGTATGTTTTTTAGAACAAAAAAGCGTGGGCTTTTTTTTAATCCTAATTTATTCCTCTAAATCGGGTAACTTGCATTTTTTTTAGAGTATGTTCATCCTCATTTCATCTGTGACCAATGCAAAATGTGGACCCAATTTTGACGTTTAGAGGCATCTTCAACGAATTTCTCCTCAACCATAGGTAAATCTTCTCCCTTCTTTCTATTACTTATTCGACTTAAGTATTAAAAAAGCCTACAATGAACTCTAAAAGATCACAAAAGAACCAAACAAAATCACAAACCAACTATTTGAACCAATAAAACAATTCCACATTCAAAGAAAATATTGTTTGTTTGTGAGAGAGTTTGGTGTATTTGTAAGGGAATTAACATGACCCCATTTTGTTTATTTAGGTATTGCTAACATGAGAAAAATACTCTTAATTTTTCTTGTAGTGGCTTGATGTATAAACTCCCCAAGTTGTCATTTATACTTGAAAACTTGCATTAGGAGGTTGAGTGTGAAAGCTCTATTTTTTTTTCAAAAGAGACATTGGAATATTAGGGATCCTTTTTATGACTCTCATGCACCTATTTGATTCCTTTCTTGGAAGACTCTACATAGTTAATACAACATCAAATTTGATTAATTATTGTAATAGTATGTAGTTTCCCATAGTTTGAGGTGCGGTATTAGGGGATATTTACCCATATCAAGGTTTTTCTTTATGCAAATTGAACTACATGTATATTTTGCAATATGTACTTGAACCTTGGTAGTGTTTGTCATGCTAGAAACTTAACACAATTTGGTGTGCTAGAAAATGAAAAACTCTCATTGCCCCAACTTTTATTTGCACTAAGATAACTAATTTTTTATAGTTTCCCCAAGTTCCATTTTTAGTATTGCGCCAAATCTTCTTAGTGATAAATCTCCTCAGTGTTAGGCCAATTATTTTTATCATTAGTTGGATAGTAAAAAATATGCATTGTGTTAACAACAACATGTAACCAAGAAGGACCACATAAATGCCTCAATAACTTAAAAAGTGTACTTGGTTATCAATAATCCCTTACATAAAGTGATGGTAACTCAACCAACATAACTCACTCAACTACAAATGAACACCCAAGGTAGTTTCAGACCACTTTCAATGAGACAGTAATCATCCTGATAATGTATTGTTTATGTAATTTAATTGTAAAATTGTAATTTCCCTGATCTGATATCATATTAGAATGTTAACTCTGCTGTAATTTTGATTAAAATTTGAAATGAAAATTTTGCACTCAACTAGTCAATTCTTGATATTAGGCAAAAAAAGGAATGTTGCTGATAAATTTGTAAACAAGGCAACGAGATGATGGAAGAAACAAAACACAATTTAGGAAAAATAAAGTACCTTCTCTAAGCACATGTAAATTAGGGACCATTTAGGTTTCTAAATCAGCTCCGTTGAAGCCTACTCCCACGCTTTTGGGTGTCCCAACTGTGCAAACTAAGAGGAATTTCCACATGCTCATTCAACCATGGTTTTGTGCAAGTTTCAGAGGTCTCATCAGACAATAATAAGAATAAATGAGGTTTGAAAATGTTAGTAACATATTTGGAATTGTTTGGGGTTGTTTGGAATGATTTGGGAAAAACTAGCAGTTTTGGCTCGAGGAGACCATTCACAAATATTGCTATACAAACATGGTATGAAATCAATGAATTGGATATATGAGAGTTGGGATGGGTAGTGGGGTGAGTTAAATTCCTATATCAACTTTCAGAATGACATTTAAGTGCATAAATATTCCAGAATGATAAAAATAATAAGACTAGTAAAAATTTCCTAGTCAATGAGCAAGGGTGTGCATAATTTGATGAATTTCGAATCAGATTTAATTCAAAAATACTAATGATGTATTAAAGAGATTAATACAACATTTTTTACACATAATATAACTTAATTATTCTTCCCATGGAGATCACTTCATTCTTATTGCATAAAACTGATAAAAACCCATCAAAAGGGGCAAACAAAGGCTCCACTCATGAAAACTTAACACGAGGGCTCTCTGGAATAGAAACATTATGGGATTGCAGAATTCATAATGAGTGAACGGGGCTGAGAATCACATGATAAGGTTTGTAGAACTGATCTCTCCAATAAGGGGTCCAAAACTGTGGATGGGAGACCCGAAACAAGCACCAAAATTGGGACTGGGAGCGTAGGTGAAGTTCCCTTCACTAGATTTTGTATTCAATAGATGGATGGCTGCTCCATAGGTCTAATATGAAGCTCAGAGTGCTGATCCTTGGCTCACCATAACCTGCACTGAAAAATGGAAGGGAAGATAAAAGAGAGGGGAAAGGGACTTGGGGTGCATCACCCAAGAGATTGAGGCACATCACTCAGTATAAAGCTGGGCTTCACTCAAGAAAAAATAATTCATGAACCAAACTGAATAATGGTGCTCCAATTATCTTTAAGTAGACAATAGGTGACTTGTTGAGTAAGTTTCCCTTGATAAACCCTAACCCTATCCAAGTGGTGCTCCATCCTTGAGAAATTGGAAAGTATGAGTCATGTGCGATGTTTCCTTGTCACTACCTTTCATCCAAATTGGAAATTGTGCCCTCCATAGGCCCAAAGTTTCCTGATTTTTCTTATGATAGATTTTCTGCACTTTCTGCTTTTGTAACTGAGCCTCCAAATGGGAATTGTGCCCTCCTTAGGCCCATAGTTTCCTAATTTTGCTTATGACAACTTTTCTACCCTTTCTTTTTTTTAACTAAGCCTCTAAATGGAAATTGTTCCCTCCTTAGGTCCAGAAGTTTCCTTCTTTGTGTCTAACTTATTTTTCTTGGCTTTTGGTACTTTCCCTCTTTTTTGTCTGCTTGCTTTTGTTAGTCCTTTGACAATTTCTAATTATCCTCCTAGGCAAGTTGGGTTGCCCAAGTGAGCCATCCTGACATGGAAACTTATTTCCACATATTTATTTGCACATTAATTGATAATAAAAAGAAATAAATCTAAGTACAAGCCTCCTAAATAATAATTTAGCACAATTCCCTAGGTTATTTAATTAATTCATCTTTTGAGCCCCTAGGTGTTAGGAAAGGTCAACATTTTTTATGTCCCTTGAAGGGAGGGACATGGCAGTCCTCCCCTCCCAATTCTTCTTTTCCTCAAGAAGAAGTACTCCAAAGTGCTGCAAAAGTTTTCCACCATGTTTGTGCTGCACCACTCTGTTCATAGCCATTTATTTAATGACAATTTCTTTTAACAAAATTGTCAACCCAGTTAAGGTAACTGAGTAGAATGCCTAGATCTCACTTCCTCCTATGCAAGGATCCAAATGTTGCTTCCCCTTTTGGAAATATGTGATCCCAAATACTTCCAAGGTCCCATGGTATTATATGCCCCCTTCTAAACATTAGTAACAACAACCAAATTTTATCATCGTAGAAGATGAAAATGTGGATGTGAAAATCATACTACCACAGTGACAAGTTATCACTCCCCATGCCAAACTAAATATCTTTGAGACTCTCCCACCAAGCATGAAACTTCTTAATGTGGGACCAAAACATCTTGAGCCTCTCTAAAGTATGAAAATCCATGTGCAAGGTAGCGCTGGAACTCACATCACTACTACTATGAAGACATAGGTGGTTATCCATGCCCCTAAATGCATACTGAGATCATCATATAACATCTATACATGCTCATTCCACTTCTCATACAATTTTTATGATGTGTCTAATGTTTATTCATTGATGCAAGCAAGATTTTTACCCTCTAGAGCACACATCTCAACCATGTGTATAGCCACCCAATCAATGGAAGAACAAGCTTACATGCTGAATGATTCATGTGGAATTGATTCAACTACTACTAATCCACTTGTCAAACCAAACGGCTTGACCATCAATCCCTCATCCAGAATAATGGGAGTTTCATGCTCCCCCTGTGGCATCAACAGAAAAAATCCTTTCACCCAATTTTCATCCCCACATGATGTGGCTGAAATAGAAGTGTGGGGTGAATACTTTTGAACCAACTCCCTGCAACACTCATCCATCAAGCTAATGGATGCACAAATTCCTCTATTGGTTGGATCAGTGATAGTGTGGGCATGTTCCTCCTCCAAAACTGTACAACATTTTCGTATAGGCAACTCATAATCTCTTAGGAACCATGCAAGTGCTTTCTCTTCATCTTTCTTGATCTTAAATTCCTCAAGCACATGAAAATCAGAATGCACCTGATGTGCATGTGTATGGGAGGTATATAATGTCTACAAAATAATTCATTGTTGTTACTCATATGTCAATACAATGACAGTCCCAACAAAAAAATTATTGCAGAAATAAAATGCTTTACCTCCCAAGGTCTTCATTCCAAGGTGTCTCTATCCACCCAATCAATGGACGAATAAGGAATTTTATTTGTTGATCCATATGGAATGTGATCAGCCAAATACTCTGGATCAAATTCTACCATCCATAAGGGTATGACATAAGGTGTCTCCTTCCAATAATGTGTGTCAAACAACCCTCTACTGATGCAAACAATACTAGTGCATCATTGATCCTCTATTTCAGTGATATATTTATCTACCCAATCCATGAATAGATAATCATATTTGTTTGCTGATTCATTTGAAATTTCCTCAACCATATTTCTGATAAATAGGAACACTTCATCCTTCCTACTCTCAATGAGTACTTGGCCAAGATTTTCTTCTTTGTAGGTTTTCACAAGCATATGTGAATCTACTCCTTCCTCATGGTTGTCCTCCACATGAGGTTCCTTTAGCACATACAAAGTAGTTCCTACCATGTGCATATGATTCTTTTCCATGCAATATGGGGGTTGTGGTACATTCAATTCCCTTTGAATTTGATCATTCTTCCACCTTGACTCTTGAAGAGATTCTTGGGCTCTCTTCAAGGACTCATATGTAGCCTCACATTTACTTTGAAGCCTTTCAGACTCTTCTATTTCCTTCTTGAATGCACAATGGTACATTTCATTCACCACGAGGAGATGATCTATGCCAGATAGTAAGTTCATGTAGCTCTCCTTAATCTTGGGAATGCCTTCTTTAAGTGTTATGAACTCTTCTAGAAAGGATTCTCCTTCCATATCTCCCTCAGAATCTTCCAACAACATATTGCCACCAAGGCATTGATGTCAACAAAGTTGTTCATGGCTACCATAATCTTCTCTCTGTCCTCCTTTAGTGATCCACTCAAATGACGTGGCTCACAAAGAAGATCCTCCACCAAGGTTTCTTCTTATAATAGCTAAAAAAGAAGACCATTTTTCTTGTGGCATGGATCCACAACACAAAACTCATTCTCAACATACAAGTCATCCTTTGAATTTTCTGCAAAATCACTTTCATGATGTGAAGTGGAGGGTATCTCTGAAGGTTGGAATGACATGTGATATCTACAAAAATCGGAAAGCACCTCATACCTTGGAATTTCATCTTCATCATCTTCCTGTGAGGACATGATGGTGTCCTTCTCTTCCACCAAATTCTTAGGTTCACAAACAAGTGGTGTGGCCTTGTATTCCTTTTCGTTATGTGGCTTAAGAGGTAACTATAACTCTTATCTGTAATCTTCTTTTGGGTCTAATCCAAAATATGTATTTCCACCACCACATGACACAACATACTTATAAGTGGTCTAGAGATCATTCACAAAGAATCTGGAATTGTATTCATCTTCACTTTCTTCTTTCACGCAGTCACCTTGCAGTGATTTGCACTCCACCTCATGAATATCGGCCTCTACTTCATTTACATAATCCTCATAATTAAGGATTGAATTTCCAGCCTTTTCAAATTCATATTGGAGTGCATTATGCTCCTCCAAAAGTAGATCTTTAATCGTGGAATCACCCTTGTCTAAATCACTTTCATTATATGGACTGGAGGGTATTTCAAGGATCTGCAGTGTAGAGTGATTAGTGCATAAATCATAATTTTGTTTATAATTTTTTGTGTTTATTCTTCCACAGAACTAAGTGTAGGCTCTACTTGAGGATATTCATATATTTGGAAATATTCTTGTGATGGATTGTTCTCTTCCTTAGGTATCTCTTCTCCTTTATCTCTTTTGGCTCCAGGTGGCAACCATCTAGTCCCCACTTTCTGGCACACTTCATCAACCATGTGTGCAATCCTTTTCATGTTTGTCCCACAATAGGGATCTCTGAATAACTTCTATATCTCAAGAGTGCAGTACTCTCTAAAATAAAGGTCCTTCATAAGTCCATCACTCAGTCCCCAGTAATTTGCAAGGTACATAACTGATTCCTTTGGCCTCCCTCTACAAGAGAACCCATCATGAATATATCTAGGTCTCATGACTTATTGATAGGATGAAACATAGAAGTCATAATTTTCATCACTTATTATACCTCCATCAACATAGGGGCCTTATTCTTCTTCATATTGTTTGCAATACTCTTCATACTGCTCATCGTAGTCTTCATCGAAGCATGACATGGCTGATTTTTTTTTCTACTTGAGAGATTACTTTCCACAAGATGGGACAATGAAAGAGATATGATACCATTTTAATATATATTATCTGATATCATATCAGAATATTAACTCTTCTGCAAATTTGATTAAAATTCTAAATGAAAATTTTGCACTCAACCAGTCAATTCTTGATACTAGGAAAAAAAAGGAATGTTGCTGATAAATTTGTTAACATGGCAGCAAGCTGATGGAAGAAACCAAAGATAATTTAGGAAATATAAAGTAACTTCCATAAGCACATGTAAATTGGGTAACATTTAGTTTTCAGAATCAGCTCCGCTGAAGCCTACTCCCACACTTCTGGGTGTCCCAACCATGCAAACTAAGAAGAACTTTCACATCCATTCAACCAGGGGTTTGTGCAAGGTTCAGAGGTTTTATCAGATAGGTAATAAGCATAAAATTAGGTTTCATAATGTTAGGAACATATCTGGAATGATTTTGGGTTGTTTGGGATGATTTGGGAAAAACTAGCAGTTTTGGCTTGAGGAAACCCTGCGCAAAGATGGTTGTCCAAACGTGGTACGAACTCAACGAAATGACTATATGAGAGCTGGGATGGGTATTGGGGTGATTAAAATTCCTACATGAACTTTAATAATGACATTTGAGTGCATAAATATTCCAGAATGATAAAAACTGTAAGACTACTAAAACTTTCCTAGTCAATGAGCAAGGGTGTGCATAATTTGATGAATTTCGAATCAGATTTAATTAAGACCTGATAATAGTGTCTTAATAAGATTAATACATAATTTTTTACACATAATATAATATCAGTCTTATTCCCATGGACATTAATTCATTATTATTGCATAAAACTGATAAAAAAAACCCATAAAAAGGGGCAAACCAAGGCTCCACTCATGAAAAATTAACATGAGGGATATTTGGAATAGAAACCTTAATGTATTGCAGAATTAATAATGAGTGAATGGGGATGAGAATCACATGAGAATGTTTGTATAACTGATCTCTCCAATAGAGGGTCCAAAACTATGGATGAGAGGCCTGAAACAAGCACCAAGAATGGGTCTGGGAGCGTAGGTGAAGTTCCCTTCACTGGAGCTCATATTCAATGGCAGGATGGATGCTTCATATGTAGAATATAGATCTCATAGTTCTGATCCCTCGCTCACCATAACCTGCACTGGAAATGGAAGGGGAGATAGAACAGAGGGGAAAGGGATTTAGGGCACATCACCCAAGAGACCGAGGCACATCACTCAGTATGAAGTTGGTCTTCACTCAATACGAAATCATTCATGAAAAAAATTGAATAATGGTGCTCCAATTATCTTTAAGTAGACCATAGGTGACTTGTTGAGCAATTCAATCACTTGTTGAGCAAGTTGCCCTTTCTAAATCCTAACCCTAGCCAAGTGGTGTGCCCTCCTTGAGAAATTGGAAAGTATGAGTCATGTGAGATGTTTCCCTGTCACTACCTTTTATCCAAATTGAAAAATTCACCCTCCTTAGGCCCAAAGTTTCATACTTTTTCTTCTGACAACTTTTCTACACTTTCTACTTTTGTAACTGAGCCTCCAAATGGGAACTGCACCCTCCTTAGGCCTAGAGTTTCATGCTTTTTCTTATGACAACTTTTCTGCATTTTCCTGCTTTTGTGACTAAGACTCTAAATGGAAATTGCTCCCTCCTTAGGATTGGAATTTTCCTTATTTGTGTCTGACTTCTTTTTCTTGGATTTCGGTACTTTCCCTCTTTTCTGACTAATTGCTTTTGTCAGTCCTTTGCCATTTTCTAATTATCCTCCTAGGAAAGTTGGCTTTCCCAATTGTACCCTCCTGACACATATTTATTTGTGCATTAATTAATAATAACAAGAAATGAAACTAAGTACAAGCCTCCTAAATAATAATTTATCACAATCGCCTAGGTTAATCAATTAACTCATCTTTTGACCCCTAGGTGTTAGGAAAGGTCATCACTTTTGATGTCCCTTCAAGGGAGGGAAATGACAAAAGCACTTGCATTTTATAAACTCTTGGATTACCTTCTTCACCATGTGTCAATGTGATTAACTCAAAACCTTTTCCCACAAAGCTACAAGAATATAAATACCTTCTAGGTTAGAGTCACAAGTGTTGGTGCCCAAGTTGTGGACCTGCTACTGCACATCAAGTTAGATAGTTAGAATTAGTTGCACTCCAATTAAATAAGTTATGTTGCATGTTGATTCAGTTAGCAATTGTGTTCCAGTAACAGTTTGCAATTTTGGGGAACCTTAGCCTATATATGGCTCAATTTGTAAAGGGTTGGGGTTCAATTGTTCAATCAGTAGTTGTCACTCATTGCTATTGTTGTTGTGTAGAGGTTATGTTCTGTGTTTGAATTATGATCCTGGTGTATATTTGTTTTGGCAGTAAAAATGAATATATGAAGAATTTTAAGCTGGTGAGATAAGTTTTATAGAATTAAAGTATGATACCCAATTTTCACCAAGTAATAGAATAAAGTTCATGTTTCTTCCATGTCCTATGCAATGTCTTTATGAGTAATTGTTTATGTACTATTTTTTAATCAAATGATATATACTCATGTATAAAAAAAAATTATAGAGGTGTAAGAAATAATTATTACTATGTTGAGTGAAAAGAAACTAGCCCTCCCTGCACACACCTTATTCAAGTTTCGATGTAATTTCCTATGCACATCTCGAGTGAGACCTTACTCTTTCCATGGAGTATTGAAAATGTCGATGCCTATGGGGTTTTTGTTAGTCATATAAGTTGAACCCCGGGTCTGATAGAATGCAACCAACAATGGTTCTGTTGTTGGGACCTAACATGAATTGTGTAGGGAGGTTGAAGCTATGAGGTGGAAGCCTCCAAAGGTAAGATCAAATAATGACTATAGATAAATGATGATGAATTCACACAAGAAGAGACTAGAGGACTTCGAATTTCTCCCCAATGTTGAAAAGAAAGGTATATTTACTCATATCTACATGAAATTTTCTTTTGCAATATTCCTATTTTGATTTGGGAATGGACTAAGAGGCGATTGGAGATAAATACCACATGGAGTACACATATTCAAGTAGTATAGAATGAATAAAATATATAAGAGCTGCATAATATTGATAATACTTGGTCTATATCGGTTGATTTCTGGTTCTTGCACGTGAAAGAGAGATATATTATAGAATTTTCTATAGGAGGCACTAAATTGTATAGCCGTGCAAAAGAGAAGTTTGAAACAGGACCAAGAAAGAGGTTGTTGGATCATATTCCCTTGTGGTTGAAGATGTTGTTTTTCAAGAACGAGGCCATGACAAAGATTAGTGCATTGACCAAGAATATGACAACGAGAAGAATAGAGCCGGAGACAATTACGAGGATTATTGTTGAGGCTCAAGAACATGTGTAGAGACAATTTGACATCTTGTTTGAACTCTAGGTTAAATCCCATGATTTTATGTGAAATTGGAAGTGGGGAATAACAACAAAGAAGATGTCGCTTTCTTCACTACATAACTAAAGGATATCCCCAATGAACTTGAGCTGATCCAAACTAGTTTTAATGCATTTCTCAATGAACCGCACATGCGCATACCATCAGTTGCATCATTGGAACCATAAACTTCATGGCTTGTGATGAGCTACATATTAGCATTGGGGGCATGTTGGGGCCCAAGTTGTGGAACTATTACTACGTGCCGAGCCAAATAGTCAGAATCAATTATGCTCCAACATAATCAATTATGCTACACATAAATTCAGTTAGCAGCTGCATACTAGTAATAGTTTGTGGTTTTGGGAACCTTATTCCATATAAGCCTCAATTTGTAAAGGGTTGGGGCTCA
Organism: Pseudotsuga menziesii; assembly: GCA_001517045.1. NCBI lineage: Eukaryota > Viridiplantae > Streptophyta > Pinopsida > Pinales > Pinaceae > Pseudotsuga > Pseudotsuga menziesii. Next base: position 39,768 of record LPNX011205114.1, read on the forward strand.
CTTTTTCAATCAATAATTGTTAGTCGTATCTATTTTTGTTGTGTAGTAGTTTTGTTCTATGTTTTAGTTATGACCCTGATGTAATTCTGTTTTGACAGTACAAATGAATATCTAAAGAAACTTAAGATGGCAAGCTAAGTTTTGTAGAATTAAAGTGTAATACCCAATTTTTGTGAAGTAATTGAATGACGTTCCTATTTCCTTCCATGTTTTGCGAAATGTCTTTATGATTAATTTTATATGTGCTATTTGTTAATCAACATATAGATACTCATGTGTAGAATAACATGCCAAGAGGTTTAATGAAGAATTGTTACTATGTTGAGTGAAAAGAAACTATCCCTCCCCACGTAGAACAAATTCATGTTTTTGTGTAATTTACTATGTGCATCTTGGGTGAGACCTTATTCTATCCACATAGTATTGAAAATTCCAGTGCTTATGGTGTTTTTGTTGGTCGTATAACTTAAATCCCGAGGTTGAAGGAATATAGTGAATAATGAGGTTTAGTATGCAATAGTAATAACAATTATTCATATTTAAGGAACATATTAGTGTGTAGGCATGCATTCATGACCAATTTAACATAAATTTAACATGGCAAGTTTTTATGATGATTCTCTAGTGTAATTGTTCAGTTTTAAATTTTAAATTATTCATACTCACGTCATTATTTTATCACACTAGTTGTACATTTTTCATTTCTAAGAGATGTCATTATACCATTTATATGTTTCTAATGTTTTACTTTTTCTATTTATGATTGTAGTGGCTAGTATGGTTCCCACTGTAGAGATATTGAGAGAGGCTAAAAGAGATTGGGGGCACGTTGATGGGTGGATACCATCTCCACCACTCACTTACAGAGACACTAGATGTGATTATAAACACCATTACCCAATCAAATGGTGCTCTATACAAAATTGCATCATATAGAGAAAGGAAAATACAACAATATGTTGATGGATTGAATTACAATGACATAAAAAAGCTAAGGATCACAAATGAGCACATATTTGGATTGTTTAGAAAGCCTTGGATGGAGAACATTTCAAAAATGAACAAGACCCACATTTCTATTGAGTAGTGCATATATCCACCATTCCAAGAGAATTGGATGGACCAGTGGTATATTGTTTTTTATGTGCCATCCCACAATAACAAGGAAATTCCTTTATATTTCTTTAGAAATATGTATGCCGAGTTCATGATGGGAAAACACATAAATTATTTTTATATCTTGGAGTTCCAATGCCTTGTTCATGGGATCCATCAAAATTTTCCCAATGTCAGGAACCAAGATGCCAATCGCCAAATACCTCCACCTTATAGGTAGCTTCCTAAGACAAATTTATCGCATGCAAATGATATGATACCATAAACAAAGGATGTATTTTTGAGTCTAACAAAGGCATTTATCTTCCATAACACTCTCATTTATCATATGGGCTAAGAAGGTCCATCTCTCCTTGTTGGTGTACAACCATCACCTTCCCATGGTGCATGACTATATAATAGTGGGGTGGATCGACACCTCACAAGAATACCATTGACACTCACGGGTGCACAACCTGTGGTCATTCTTGCTATGGTTATGTTCCATTAGATTTTTTCTTTTCTAGGTTATTTAGGTAGGTAAGTATATGGTTAATAATAATCTTGTCCAAACTATTTTTTCCTTACCAAACACATATATAGATTGTTAATATTTAAATTTTTTAAACTTGCAGATGCTAGATGCCGCTGCAAAGGGGAAAAAAATTTCCCTTAGTGGTGGAGAGACTAGCATTCTATAATCTACTGGTGGTTTTGGTGCGCAAGTGTTGTCGTATATTCAGAGGAAACAAATCACATAGAGGTAACTATTTCAACATGTCAATTTGTTAATACATGTTAGATCATTTATTCTAAACATTCTAATATTTATTTATTTTTAATTTGTATCCACTAGATCCTTAACAACTTGGGAAATGCATTGATTCTAATGATATCCTAGATGTTCACCTTTCCAGGACTTTGAGTAAGGTAAGTATATGCTTAAAAGTAATCTTGTTTAAACTTATTTTTCCTTATTGTACACATGTATAGATTGCTAGTTCACTTATACTTTTTAAACTTCCAAATGCTAGATTCCTTTGTAGAGGTGAAAGGATTTGGCACCAATCAAGCTCCTCTTGGTGGAGAGACAATTCACATTAAGGGAACAATTTCAAATGTAAGTTATTTTGTTAATATATGTTAGTTAATTGGTTCATGCATGTCTAACTACATCAACGATTGGTGATTTTTTAAACTTGCAAATACTATATGCCTCTATAAAGGAGCATGGATTTGGCACCAATGAAGTCGCCCTTGGTGGAGAGGAAATTCACACTGAGGTAACAATTTCAACATGTTAGTTTTTTAATGAATGCTAGTTTATTGGTTGATGTGTATGTTAACTATGTCAATGCTTAGTGACTTTTAAACTTACAGATGCTATACGCCTTTATAAAGGGGCAAGGATTTGGAACCAACAATTCCCCCCATGGTGGAGATACATTTCATACAGAGGTAAATACTTCAACATGTTAGTTTTATAATACAAGTTATTGCACTGATTCACATGTGCATGTCTAATTATGACAAAACTATGTGATTGTAGACATCAATTGAAATCCAAGTACCACCATTGTTATTTGTCTCTCCTCAAAGTACAAATGTTTCCAAGGGTTGTGTCTTTATCAAATGGCCCTCTTTATGGAGGATGTCCATGATCATGGACCTATTAATTCCACAGTAATTTATAGCCTTAATTTGATAATAATTGTTGGTTAACTTTCAATTCAATTCCTAATGTTTATTTTGTATGTTTATAAAATCATGTTGGAGAATCCTCCATGCCAAAACTTAGTGGGGTTGTTGATGTAATAGTTAACCTTTCATCAATTATGGGAAGAAGTCATGCAGAGGTATCTATTTCAATATGTGTACATAGCTTATTCGCACGTGATTGTTTATTCATGTATGTCTAACTATTTCATCATTTGGCGACTATAGCCATTGGAAGAAATAGTTCACGGACCCTCTAGTCCAATTATGGATGTGACCGAACATGATTTTCAACCTACAACCCTGCTTGATACACAAGAAACCTAGTCTCTTCTGCTGGAGTCTATTTTTTTGGTGAGATGTTCATTCATTACAAAGTGTTTTAATACTTTTACATGCACATGTTGATAATTTTTGAATTAATTGAGATTTGATATTTTATTTGTAGAACACAATTGCAAAGAGTATTTAGACATGGAGGACACCACAAGCATTGATACCTCAAATGGATTTAGTGAGTGTTTGTTATAAGTAATTGAGCCGGATTTTCTTTAAGATTGTTAGTGCTAATGTATTAGTGCAGTTGGCTTATAAACATATTTGATCTTTGATTTGGAGACTCCATAGATGCAAAATAGTTCAAGATAGAGTCATGATGCATCAAAGTTAGGGAAAAGAAAAAGGAAGATAAAGTTTTGATATGTATTCTAGGACATATGTACTTTGGGATACATGTGCATCGTTGTACATTTTGATACATGTACATTGATAGACCATTTAAGGGTAATCTACTTTGTTATAATTTTAATTATAAACTTGTATTATTGTATTATAACTTGATCAATATAAATTATTTCATATTTTCTCTTGACATCTTTACAAAGGTATTTGGTGTGATCATACATGCATTCCCAATAATGTTTCTATATGGTTATTTTCCATTGTTTGATAGTTTCGAAGATTGCATGGAGATCTTAGTTATAATGTTGAGTAATTATTAATGGCATATGAAGGATTGGAAATACTAATATGCAATAGGACTTTGTGTTTTAGAAGACAAATATGAGTTATTTTATGAGGCATTGTCCTATATTTTTTGTTGCACTAAATACTATAGGAATTTTATATTCTTACCAAGTTAGTGAAAGAGAGCACGGAGTGGGTATGCGACATGAGAAAAGTCCAAGATAAATTATTTTTATAATTTGTTCAAGCCAATAAATCTTCTTAAATCTATTTTAATAGAATCATGCCCACCCTAATAAATCTTAATAAAACTACTTTAAGAAGTTGGCCCGCCCTAATTTTATACTTCTATACTATTATAGCTTGTGAAGAATAAATGACGTTAAAAGGTAAGTAGGGCATATAATAGAATTTGGAGTTATAAAAATAGTGAGATAGTTATGGTAATCTCGATCCATATCTAGATATTTTGTAAATTTTTGAGATGATAAAAATGTATTAATCAAAATTTCTACAATGCATTTTTTGAACAATGGTTCATGGTCATTCATGAAACCTTGATTCAATGGTTCTATCATAAATGCCAATTTTGATCTAATTATTTTGGATATCTTGTTTCATCTCAATGTTGCAAGTGTGTGTAATTTATGAAAAAAATTCCATGTTCCGACAATTACTATAAATGTGGAGGTTCTTGATGACTTGAATAGTTGTCCCATGGGGTGTATTCAAAGTCCAAAATACTTTTCTTTCTACACTTTATTAACATCATGCAACCCAAAGCTTGTGTTGGGTACATACCTTACCTCTTTCATATGTAAAGTTTTCTTTACAACAACACACATTTACAGTGTTATTTACCACAATCCAATTTCATATAGGACATTTTTTCACCCCTCTATCTCATGATGGTCACCACCTATGTTGGATCCTCTTACTTACTAGATGTAGCATATATATTTGATAAAAGTGCATAATGTGTAAAGTCACATTGTTCCAATTTAGGTATGTGCTTTAATTTCTACACATTTCCAATATCCATATAGCCATATATTTTGCATAATCCTACTACCCCATGAATTACTCATGTTCCCCAGATCTCTCATTTAGGGTCCTATTTCTAGTTTGTATAATTTAGTGTATTTAAAATCCCCTAATTTCTTCATTAGATGACATATCTTCATAAACCATATTTTAAACTCTAATCATGGCTTGTTTGAAGTGAACATCCCTTAGTTTGTCAAACCTTTAGGGCCAATGCCCTATATACTTCTCCCTAAAACCATGTGTTGTTCTATCTTTCTATGCATTTCATCCACTCAAAGGGATAATTTGATCATTCTTAGCAACATATGTGTTCATATAACTACACTTCTTTTCGATTTTTAGTTTTGATTTTTTTCTCACTATTGTGTTTAGGTAAACAAACTCGAGGGAACATGGTAAAATTATGAGTTTTGTTGAGTTTTGTTGCATCAAATGATGTTGAGTTTTGTTGTATCATGTCCACAAATAATTGTCAAAGAAATTATGAAGGAAGAGATGAAATGACGAAAAAAATAAAACAAATAGAAATGATCTCAAAACTAAATATAAGAAAAGTATCAATCCTATCATCACAACATAATATTTCTCAAAATAATAAATTGAGAGAGACAAGGTTATTATAAGTCCATCATTTAAAAGAGTAAATTATTTAACAACTCAAAATATGAATTAATTTTATAAAATCAAAAGTATATTGTACATCTAATATTTCTATTAACTTGACCAAAGATACCCATGATTGCACAAAAACTAGTCATATCCTTTGCTAGGGATTCATGATGTCATGGTGACCATATGATGAGTAGCTCCAATACCTTAGTTGACCCCTTAGTGCAAAAAGTGCAATATCTCTTACTAAGGGAAACCGTAGTTTCATAAATTTTCAAACAAGAAAAACTTCGAGCCATGGATATAGAGGAGAGAGGAGCCCCTAGAATTATTATAATGTCATGATTCCAATAGAGTCTATGGTTCATTAATTCGATGCATGATCATAATTTTATGGCCAGTTGCAGCTTGCCTCCTAGAGGCTTTTAAGGAAACATGATGAATCCTTAACGAGGGCATAGGATTCGAACCAGGAAGCAGATCTATGCTCCATGTGATTCTAAAAGTGTGTTTGGGTCAGGTAGATGTGGACACACTGGCTACAAGTTCATGGTTGAGGTGTTTCCCAAGTTGACCCCTTTGTGAAAAAAATGCATTGTCTCTTACTAAGGGAAACCCTTGTTTCAAAGATTGTCAAACAAGATGATATTTGGGCCATGTACCTAGAGGAGAAAGGCACCCCTTGCATTAATACATTGTCATGATTCCAATGGATTGGATATTTTGTTGACCTAATCCATGATCAACATTTTTTGGCAAGTTGCACCTCACCTTCTAGAGGTTTTCAAAGGCACATTATGAATCCCTATTGGGGCTATAAGATTTGAACCGAGCAACAAATTTGAGTTTTGTAAGATCCTTCAAGTGTGTTTGGGAAGGGAATACATGGGAACACTAGCCAGAAGTTCATGATCAAGGTAGTTCCCAATTTGAACCCTTAGTGCAAAAAATGCAATGTCTCTTATAGAGGGAAACCCTAGTTTCAGAAATTTTCAAAGAAGATGATCTTCGAGCCATGGTCCTAGAGGAGAGAGTAATTCCTAGAAATATTATGATGTCAATATTCCACTAGATTTGATGGTTCATCAATCCAAGCCATGATAATTATTTTATGGCTATTTGCAGTTTGTCTCCTAGAGGCTTTCATGGACACATGGTGAATCCCTGTCGGGGGCATAGGATTCAAACCAAGAAATATATTTCAGTTCTATGATATCTTGTAAGTGTGTTTGGGAAGGTCAACATGGAAATGCTATACAAAATTTCACAATTAAGTCATTTCCCAAGTTGACGCCTTAATGCAAAGATAGCATTTCCTCTTACTAACCAAAACCCTAGCTTTTGGAATCGTCGAACAAGACAAGTTCCAGGGCATTGAACCATGAGGGAGAGGTACCCCTAGCATTGGTATGATGTTATGAATCCAATGGAGTTGATGGTTTGTTGATCCAATCCATAGTCATAATTCTGTGGCCAAAAGCCTTTCAGGGGCACATGGTGAATCCAATCGTGGAGCATAGAATTCAAAACGAGAAATAGAATTGAGTTATGACAGCTCTTACAAGTGTGTTTGGGAATGGATACACCAAACATGGATACAAATGATAGTACGATCGTGAGAAAGTGTACATATTTTTTCTCTTGGTCCATGCCAATTTTACACAAGGGGGTCAATTTTGAATTGAAATATTTCAAGAGAGCATGGGTAGAGTGATCATGTCCACAATGGATATACACATATTTGGGAGATAACAAAACCCATTCATGCTTCCTGATTTGGATTTGTTCCCAAAAGAAAATTCACAAATTGTCTCTTAATGGTCGTAGGGGGCGAGTTGCAATTGGACATAGAACATAAACCATAAATCATACCAAGAAACTATTTTTTGATGGATTCATGATCTTGGGTTTCATCAAGGGGATCCCCTTTATTGTTATTCATTTTCCAAAAAATGGTCACATTATATTATATCTGGAACTAGTATTTCTCTCAGTAAGGGCCAATGCCAATTTTGTACAAGGGGGTCATATTTTAATTAAATAGTATCGTGCGACCATGGGAATCATGACCACATCCACAAGAGACAAACAAAGTAGTGGAGCTAAAAAAACTAATCTATGCTTCATGATTTGTATTTTCAATTCCCAATGCAATAATTTCCATGTGTTCCACTAAGAAAATCCCTAGTGTCCTATCTGGACAAATAAAAGGCACCTCTAGCCATGGGACTCGCAAGAACCGGGAACCCCTAAATGTAATTTTATGCTAAGAATGCAATGGAATTAATGGTTTTACAATCCAATGCATGGTTTTTTTTTTTTATCTATGTCCATTTGTAAGTGTCCCTTATAGCCATTTAGGGATGTTGGCTCAAACCTCAACCAACAAAACCCAGTCGACAAGGGTCCCACTTTGTCGACACTCAACTTGCCGCGATCTCCCTGAGCATCGGACCAGACAGGTTTTACCCTGTCCAACAACACCCATAGAGCGGATGAAGTCTCACCCAAGATGTTCAAGGGAGGGTTGACAGAACCAAGTTTTTGTAATATAGAAGAGGATTAGGACATCGATGATTCATCAGCTTAATGACCAAATCATATTAACTTATTTAACATAACCATTCATCATTGCAAATCATTTATTCATAACTGTAACAGATCTACCAGTGCGCAAACAGATCTAGAAAGATGACAACATTCATAAACAGTAAACATCGCATCATATATCCATATTTCAGATTCACTTAGCATTCATCATTGAATTTGCAGGAATAGAAAGACGAAAAAAGATAAAAGAAGATAACAACGATTCAGGTCAACATCCATCTTATCATATTAGTTCTTCACAATCAACCACGAATCAAATAGATAAAAATTCATCTCTAGACTAATGCCTCAGATGCCAATGATCAACTTGATCTCTACAAACTTGTTCTCTTTGATTCCTCCCTTAATTCGTCTTCTATATATAGGATTGCACCTTTACATTCATTGTACACTTCTAACTAACTCCTAACTGATTTAACTGACTAATGACTGATATCCACAAAAAATGGTCAACAAGTAAAAAAAGTGACACAAAATAATCAAAAGTACTCTATCTTCCGCCTATCGCGCAATCTTCGTATTGCGCGGTGTCTTCTGAGATTTCGTAGCATTTGCGATGTTGCGCAACTTACCCCAAACCCTTTCCAACAGGACCTCAACATAATCTTGTGGCTCGTCCCCAAGACATGTCAGGTGGACATGGAGTACTGGTTGGTTTTGATCTTGAAGTCTTCGTACTACTGAGAAATTTTGGTGACCTGCGCTTTGACTTTCTCAGCGACATCCTGACATGTAAGGAAATCCTGTTTCAATGAGTGCTCCACCATCTTAGCATTTACGTTTTTCTTACTATCCTACACATCTTGCAGCGCAGAGACTGCTTTTGCCAATAGTTGGGCTCCAATTTCTTGGAACTCGTCGAGCTGGTCATTGCATTTCCATTGTCGCTCCTGTGCTTTTCCAACTCTTTGCTAGAGTTCCTTCTATTCCATGGATCATGTAATGGATATGATAGGTAGCATTTTCCTTAATGTTGTCTTCAGAGTTTCCAACTAGTTCTTGGCTTCCTGCAACTGTGCAGTAAGTCGCTCTAGCTGTTCATCTTGAACGACACTTCCCAAAATTGTGTCATTGCCTTCGTGCCCTTCTTTGCATCCTACTTCATATAATCAAACTATGCTGCAATATCCTCAATGGAAGTATTTAATTCTGCAACCTACTCCAGTGGTGTGTCTGGGTAAACCATAGCATTTAACAGGATGTTGTCCAACTGAAGATGTGCGATGAATTCTCCAAGTTGCTTGGCTTTGGTGACTACATCCAAATCTGTTGTGCTTTCATGTATGTGTTGGAAGGAGTTCGTAATGGCGTCTTATACCTGCCACTGAATAGTGAAAAGTTGTTCCTTCTCAATAACAAGGCAGTCATTTTATTTCTTCAGCTCTGTTATTTCCTCCGCGACCTTCATCTTTAGCTCTTTTTGGGCCTTCTTTAGTGCCTCAATTTCCTGCGCTATGGCTGCTGTCACTATTTCTTTTTCCCAACACAACTCCTCAACTTTTTTCCATAGCGTATCTTCTACCTCGTGTGACTGCAAGTACTGGTCACTGACTTCCTTCTGTCGATCGGCCAACTCCTTGTTGGCGACCCGCTGCAAGTGCACTAACGTTTGGGTGAACAAATTATTGATGTCCATCGCAATGCTCTGCAGCTGATGCAGTGCAGAGTTCACATCTTCTTTTCCAGCTTTGATTGCACTCGGGGGAACCTAAATGTTCCTGGCACATGGGCTCAGTGCTAATTGACATGAAATCCTGCACAGTTTCACTTTTCGGTCCTATTCGTGAACCAACGTTATATATTGAATCTAAATTGGTGTGTACCTCAACAAAACCTTCCTGGGAGGACTGCCATGTCTCTTTTTCTACTGTATCAGATGAGTCAGTCACAACCTTAATGAATCCCTATAGTTGTTCCTCCATCATTGATCTGGTGCTACTACCCGCATCCTGCTCTATTTGTCGCTTGGTCCTACTCTCTTCTAGGATGCATTGTGCTTCTAGATCAGTGTCTGTCGATGAATCTCCATCAGAATCATGATGACTCTGATCCTTACGCATAGTATTTTTAGGGACGTCTGTTGGTGGCCCCGTCGATACTTCTTCCGTGCTTACTGTTTTGCGCCAGTCTGCAGGCCAATCCTAAACCACTGTGTCCAATTCTTCATTTGTCAGCTTATAGGCCATTAGTAGCCATTTCTTGTCAGGTTTGTGCTGAGCCTGGATCTGAATAGTATGTGGCCCGATGGTGAACCGCATAATCCACTAATACTTCAATGCTATTGCATATGATAACCGTGGAACTTTGACCACTGGTGCTTGTAATGTCTCCCAGTAGACCCAAAAGTGGATCATGCAATTTTATTTCCAACTTGGCTCCTCTACCCACCACAATTTTTGATACCGTGCACCTTTGCACACCTTAACAGCTTCAACAGTCATTCTTTGGTAGTCTTATGGCTCCATCCAAGCCACCAATGCAATTAAGATCAATAACCAACTATAAGTGAAAGGTCGCTCCTCGGCCTGAACTGCGACCACGTCCTTAATCAACTGATTCAACAAAAGGAGGGACCAATTCATTTGGACTCCCTTGGCACATTGTTGCTCACACGTAATCACCCCTAAAGTGCACTGAATAGGGTGATTCTTTCTGACAATCTTACTTGCCAAAATCTATGCGCCAATATGCACCGTCCTATTGTTAATGTTGTTGATGCGATATGCTCGGTCATCATGCTGCAAATCATACCTCTCCTTCAACCATGTAGCAAGCCACTTGTCATTATCCCTTTATTTGAAATATTGCAATGGGTCTAGCCCATCCTTTGGAAACCCTGTGATCTCTAGGATCAAGTCCACCGTAATCACAATTGGTGTGTCCAACCATAGCGTTCCTCCATGAAAACACACCAAGAGCTATTTGACGCATGCATTTGCTTCATTCAGCTGCCCAAAATGTGGCATGTTGATAAGCCCTAGCAACCCAGATTTGTCCAGCCCTTGCACCCATGGCTGTGAAATACGCACTATGGGCCCTCCTACGACTGAAGGAAATGACTCGTAGGTCTCATCTGCTACATCCTTCAGTAGCAATAGATCATGATCCTCGTACTTCATCTTCATCAACACAGGGACAATGTCAGTGGTGCACACCATCCATTTCGATAGCGGCAGCATTTTTGTTTGATACTTCTGATTTTTGGTCAATCACCAAGGCTTGGCACCAGGTTGCGTGGGAGTGATATGTTTCAGGATATCTCTAATGGAACACCATTTGGCACCGCATATTACACAACCCTAAAGCTAGACGGATCCATCTACATAGTTCCTTTCCCTTCCGCCTTGATGGAAGTTCTTGTCTGCCTCTTCTACGACAGTGTGGAGCTCGGCTTCTGGCCGTTTCACTTCCCTCACAGAATTGATGATGATCCAACTGGCATACTTATGACTTCCTCAACAATGGAAGTTGGTTGAACTATTGATTCCCGCTCACTTGAAACATACACAGTGTTGGGGGTGCTCTGCATGCCACACCAATACACCTCACTGATCTAGCTATCACGCGCCCTCCACTTCACTCTGCAACTCACACAATTCACTCTAAAACTTAGTTCTACAATATCAACAACTTGCTTAGCACAATGACGCTCTCAACTCACATTGAGCATCCTCTTATAGCATTATGTCAATCCATCCTTCATCATTACCAAATCAGCCGTGACCATCATGACCAAATCTATCATTAACGACCCGAATCCGTCAGTGATCCTGCCAATCTAACGGTCGAATCGACCATAAATGCACGTTGCTTCAACAAGAATTGTCGCCTAACTGCTTTTAATTAACTATATTTATTGCTGATTTGACTAAATCGTAGCCCTGCAACTATCGTGGCCTATCTATCTAACTGCGCTAATGAATCCTATTCTTACGCAGCCACTTCCTTCTGGCGCGCCCTTCCTCTTTTTGTTTATCGTACCTATATTCTTTTTTTTCTTCATTGTGCAGTTCTTCCCTGCCCGATAGGGCTTCAAGCGACTTCCATTCACAATATTTGGTAGCACCACCCCATCTAACTACTGCAATTGAAATGCACCCCTAGAGGTAATAGAATTAACAAGATACAGACCTAACCAGTGCATCTGTAACTTACTTGGATGCTTCAAGAACTTGTTGTCATATAACAACACCAAATATCCTTGATGAAACTGTTTGTTTTGATATGGTGATCATGCCAAGCCTTCTATCGATCTTTCTCGACGTGCTAATGGAACCTTGTGATAAAACCATATTCTTCAAGCTGTATCAACTGTGTTGTGTGCTCTTCGAATGTTGCATCATCATCCATGCCTGTCATTGCTGCAATGCATAGACTGGGAACAATGTATTCCATAGGCATGACCGCTTCTTTCCCATATACCAATTTAAACGGTGTTTTCCCCATTAATCTTTTGCAGGTGGTGCGATATTCCCACAACACTGCTGGAAACTTTAAATCCTAGTCATCCTGGTTAGCGTCACATAACTTTGTAAGTGTGTGCTCCAATATTTTGTTGAATGCTTATATAGTCTTGTTTTCCTGCGGATGATATGGCGTACTTTTCTTATGTAGTATCTGCAGCTCCTTCGTCAGTGCTCTTACTGTGTGAATGATAAAATAGATTCCTTGGTCACTCATCAATATCCTTTGGCATTGGAACCATGTCACAATGTTATCAAATATAAATCTTGATGTTGTCGCAACAGTGCAATCCACAACTGGTGCAGCCTCCGCCCATCTTGTCAAGTAGTCTATTGTTTTGATTATGTACCACACACTAGTTATCTTCCCAAGGGGGTTGATTGAACCCACAAATTCCACAACCCATTTATCAAAAGGTCACAAAGTTACTTGGGGTACTAGTGGAATTTCATCCCGCCGTGATGATTTTCCAGTGTGTTGACAGACATCACAGCTCCATGCATAATATGTCGCATCATTATGTAATGTGGGCCACCAAATCCTTGTGTGAAGCACCTTCTGCATAGTAGCATGACTGTCATAATGTCCCCCAACAATTCTTGCATGAGATTCTGCTAAGATCTGCACTTGTTCATGTGGTAGCACACATCATCGCAATATTTCATCAGGTCCAAACTTGTATAACTACCCAACAATCAACTAGAAGTCTGAGGCCTTGACTACTAGCTGCTTATTCTGACTTATTGACAAATTTGCTGGCACAACTCCTATTGCCAAAAAATGAATTATTTGGTCATAATAATCATCTACAACATCATCTCTGAATAGCTACGCATTTCGTAGTCCCTCCTCAATTTTTGTTGGCTCTTCACCTCTCTCAATCCTGGATAAATAATCGAGGCCAATATTCAAGTGAACCGGCTTCACAATTATTTCAAAATCAAACTCTTGAAAGAGAACTAGCCATCGGTGTCACATGCCCCAATTTTTCAAAAATAATATTGTCATATTTGATTTTATTTCAAGACAATATGTTAAATTTTATGCTAACTTGTAATTGATGACTCAACAAAGTCAAGGATGTTGAATGTAATTATGAATATTTTAATTATAAATAAATAAAAGTGGAGACAATAGCTTGGGAGAGCTGTTAAAAGAGTGTTTACTGGTCAAGTTGGTGGAGGAGACTGGGTGGAGAGAAAATAGACAAGTGGCAGCGTCCTCAAACACTTCCAATGTTGCAGGTGGCAACCTCCCTACATTTAGGGTCATGATCCCCCAAGAAAGTGAGATCAGAGCATGTGGCACAATTAATGACAACTAACCCAAAAGACCTAGGAAATCTTAATAAAAATGCCCATTGAAGAGAGCTGAGGCTGCTCATTCCAAGAAGGCAATCTTTCAGGTGAATGTACTTCAAAGGATTTCAATGGAAAGGGAATTGGTGGAAAGTGTTTGAGGGGTTAACTGCAGAAAGTGATCTAGTGCATATTTTCAGCTGAAGGATCTTATTGTTGAGTGCAGAGTGATTACTAAGTCATTGGACTAGTATTTTGTTTGCTTGCTCCACCAGTTCTTAGCCAAGGAGACCAGGAATAGGCTCCGGGGTCCTGAGGAGACATTGTTTGAGCATTCTCCAGGAGTTGGTAGGGAGGAAAAACCTCCCAACGCTGTTGTTGTCCAACTTAAATAGGTTCTACAGTCTTTTATTTTATTGTGTTAAAAGTTTATATGTGAGACTGACTGATTAATGAATGGTTAAATGTGTAGTAGTAATCTTATAGAGATTGTAATCTTTTAGTTATTTGAAATATTGAATCTGTAATTGATGAAAAATAATCCTAACCTGTGTTTTTCCACATTTGGAGTGGACCAAACCATACTCCAGCACAGGTAGTGTATTTAAATAGATTATAGATAGGTTAGAAACCTGAAATGAACTGATGTGTTATGCAGTAATTTATTCTATATGAATTTGTTATCAGAGAAGAACAATATCCTATTAGTAAGTTTATTGTTAGCTAGATTGTTGTTGTAAAAATGCTAGAAAAGGAATAGCCAAATATTTTACAGATATCTAGTTATTATATTATCAAGTTATTCAAATAAACAAGTTATTACTTTTACGCAGTACTTTACTCTGTAAAATTATACTATTAACCTGTAACAGAGGAGGCAAAAGAAATAACTTAGATAAAGCACTCATTTATTTCTGTGAAAAAAGAATAAAGTTGTTTTACATAGTTTATTTTACTGTTCATATTATCTAACTATATCTGCAAATATTCATACTCCAAGTAGGTTAATAGTAGCATAAATAACTTCTTTAAACAAATGTAATACATCAATGGAGAACATTGTAACAGAGAACAATGATAAAACCTACTTATATTCTTTTTTATCTAATAAAAACAACTAGATTACAATGGTAAATAACATTTGATAATGTTATTTATAAATGAATTAATTCATTTAAATAATATAAACAAAAGTTACTTATAAAATAAAGTACAGGGTTGAAACCCTAATAGTAATAATAATGTAAATAATAATTATTTAAACAATAATCCAAGTATACGGAATAAGTGTTATAAAACTATAAAACTATTGTAAATTATTACAGCTCCTTAAGGACAATGAAAGAATAACTATGAACTTATAATATACTATGTACCTGTCCAATAATTAAATCAAATAGTTATTAAACTAAAACTGAACGAATGAATTAAAGAAATTACTTTACACACAGGTCACCTACAGGAAACCTAGCTCGAATATCTGAGCTTGTATTAAACAATTATAATATGATGGAATAACAGGATAAGCTAATAACAGTATCATTAATATGAACTATTTAATTTACAACAAAGTTTTCTTTACACAGGTGAAACTAATTTAAGTCAAAGACCGACTGTCTTTAAGGCTTTCCATTGGTTCCATGAGCCCGAAGGCGAAACTTAAACAAAACTAACAGAGTACAAAATTCAGCTAAAATCCGAGCACCCATAACATGATATGGAGTGTTTTATAAACAAGTATTAACACAACTTTGTACAAAAACAAGTAAACAACAATTACAAGTCACGGCTTGAGTCGAAATACCCTCCTGGAAGTAAGGGTTTAACAGAAAAAACTAAACTAGAAGTCCGAAGAACAGTAACCCATGAAGGGTAACTAGCAGGCCAAAACTTTCCAACTGAAAATTGTCCCTTAAGGACTGTACAAGAAAGAAATTCCATTTGTTAACCGGGGCTTACCCGTAGCCAGTGTGGCGGACCTTTGCTTGAAGTGTCGTTACCACGAGACAAGCGAATTGTCACCTGCAGAGAGGAAAACCTAAGTTTAAGTAAAACATGATTTCAGAACTATTTATTGAAAAAAGGAGATTTTAAAATATTTAGAATAATTATGTTACCTAGAAGTGAAGGTGATATATCCATGAAGGAACAACAGCATCGCCACCAGCGAGACAAAGAGCCAAACCTTCATACACCCAGTGACAAAGACGATGTAGACACATGCACAAACCACTGCCAGCAGCAGCAAGAAGAAGTTTGGGGCAACTACCAAGCAAGAACTAGACAGCGAAGCAAGAACTGTCACCCACAATGCAAGCATGAGAACGAAACTCTTGAACCCTACGAAAAGGACAAAGCTGTAACAGTAGAAAGCATACTTTAAAAACTATCTCTATAGGCGGGCCATGGAGGAACGAGAAAGAGGCCACTCACAGGCCGTAAAACTTACACCACGACTCTCTACAAAGCCTTGTAAAGGTAAAAACTCACATTGTTCAACAAGAGTCAGAGAACGAAGAAGGTAAACTAAAAACAATCTAAACCAGGACTCAGAGCTCATCTAATAAACATCAGGGTAACATGGCGGCCATGGAAACAGTTGCAGAGTGGCCCAAAGGCCCGAGAACCATGGAGGTGAATAAACAGAGTAGGGTTACAACAACTTTTATATTTTCAACACTTGGCCCAGAGTAAACCACGTGGTCACTTAAATATTTAACCATGCAGTGGGTCAACGCAAGAGTCACCTGCATATAATAATTTACAACAATTTATATAAACCGTGATCAATCATGTATAAGACCATCAATCACATTTTTGTGTCGATCATAAGGTTGTTGGTGATGGATATTATCAAACTTCCAAACATTGACATTTCAGAGCTAAGATAATCATATAGTTTGGAGTTATTTAATTTTGTTTGTATAAAACAAGAACCCTTATCTCTTAAACAAATCTTTCCGAATTGATAAAACTAATCATTTTACCAAGTCAATATTATAACATGAATATTATCATTATCATGTTTGTCCACGATGAGTTATAATAACGAATTGGTTAATGTATAGACCAAGTTAAAGAATATAAACCTTAGAATAACAATGCATTACTAGGTTCATATAAATATATTATGATCAACGCGGGGCTAGACTCCTCTAAACTCATAACTTAGGTGGAGTTTGTAATAAGAATTGTTTAGCACTTCAAAGTTTAGAATTCATCAATTCTCTACAAAGTCAAAGTTGTTAGACTTGTTTAGGAATTTATTTTAAATGACATAATTGTATGTCTATGGGAATAATTATATATTTATGTAAACATAACGATCAATTGAAATAAATGATAAAAAATGACAGTATGGCAAAAGATTGTTTACAACATACTTTTCTTAGTCTAATTGAAGGGAGACTTTAATAAGTTTGTTGTTGTTCTCAAGATGGCATTTGCTGGTAACTACCATGTTTCCGACTTGAGCCTATAACCAATAGAACATCACAGTTCAACATAGACTTAAAGGGTTTAGACAATAGTGTTTGCTTGGAAAAAGACACTAATGTCTTCACATCCATCAACATTAATGTCAAATAACTGCAAACTGTAAATGTCGCTACAAAGGTTAAATATCAAGCAACTTATTATACAAATAAGAGGGTATGATAATATTTAATAACCCAAAATTCAATCAGTATAACATTTTAAGTTATGCTTATTAAAATAGATGTAATCAAGTAGCTGAGAATACAAGTTTAGAGTTTAGAAGGTATTTTGCTGTTGTTAAATACAATTAAAGAAAGTAAAGCTCAATCATCTGAACTTTGCTTATAAGGACAACTGAAGAAAACAAACTGTTTTTACCTTACAGAAGTTGTTGAAATACAGTAGCTTATTTTACTAAGCTTATTACTTGCATTTAGAAATATTTCTGCATACTTTATGAATTTTAAAGATGTTACTCGATTATTCATAACTGTAAAAACCTGTAAGAACAAGTAAGTTTTTTGCGTTAGCTTAAAACGCTAAGTAAGACCCAGAATCCAAAGACATGTTCCACCTACTTGTCATAAATAAAAACTCATCAGTAAACTGAAAGAAGAAATATTGCACAAGTTAAACCTTACCTTGTATTAAAAGTAGAATGCTGAGTTAGCATAATCGAGTTTATGTATAAACAAATCTGGTAACTGTTCTTTTATTGCTAACCGTTAACTGTTAGTAAAACACAATCTTAGCATTTGAAGTATTTCAAAATCTTAAATTTTTGTGAAAATTTGGGGTTTTGACATGTGGTATCAGAGCACAAGGTTCAAACACTAGGCCTTGATGAAGCCCAACTAGTTTTTAGGAAAAACAGTAAAATAAATTATTATGCTAACGTATTTTCTTTTAAATGTTATTTCAATGGAGAATTGTTTCCTGAAGTCTAACAGACAGGTATGGAAAGGCTGGAAGAGTATACAGAGGAGGAATCTTCAGTTACTGAACCAGGAAATTTACGAAGAGATCCTATACCAGAGGATTTAACTACCAATTCCTCAGAATTGTTACAAACTGTAAAAGACCTAAAATCTGAAATGGAGTCTGTAAAACGAGAAAATGGAAGGATTATGAGGGCTCAAGAAGAGCTGAATCAGATCCTAACTAAAAAGTTTCAAACTGAGGGTAGGGGTAGAAGGACAGAATCAAAAGATATAAGTCATCAACGTAAATCTAGAAATATCAAACATACTAAAACTGAAAGTAGTTCATCTTCTGAAGTGTTTGGTGAACAACGAAAATATCGTTCTACCAGTGACAGTAGTGATGATAATCAGTACACTAAAAAGAGGAAATACAAACATTATGAGGAGATTTTCGAGGAATTCAAAAAGATAAAACCACCAACTATCAATGGAGAGACTGAGAAGGGGGAGGGAGCTGAATCCTGGTTATTTGGGATGAAGAAGTACTTCCAAATATATAACTATTCTAACCAGTTAAAGGCTAGAATGGATTTTTATAACATTTCGGGAAAGGCTGACATTTGGTGGAAAGAATTGAAAAGAGTTAAGGGAATAAAAGAGAAAAATGTAAACTGGAGTACCTTCAAGAGGTATTTCAAAAAGAAATTTATGTCTGAGAAATATTATGAGGAAAGAGCAAAAGAATTTTACGAGTTGAAGTTAGGATCAATGACAATGAAATATCTGAACAACAAGTTCTTGAGTCTACTTAGGTATGTACCATACCTTGTAGATGAGAAACCAAAGGTACATCGATTCCTCAGCTGTCTACCTTATCATATTAAGGATAGGATTGAGTATTATAACCTAAAGACCTTGGAAGAAGCTATGAGAAAAGCTAACTTCTGTTTTGAGCAAAATCAGAAGAAGGATTTTGTGCCTAACATAAATTCTAAGAACAATAAGGCCATAAATTACCCTAATAACAAGAACTTACAAGGAAGTAAGAACAATACATCCAACAACCAAAATAATTCTAAAGGTAAGGAATTTGCAAATAATCATGGAAATTTTACCAAGAACTTTGAGCGCAAAGAGCCTATCAAGTGATGGGAGTGTAATGTCCCACACTATGCCTCAGTCTGTCCAAATCGAAAGAAGACTGTTAGCAATACTCATACTATACAAGAGGAGATGATCGTTGGGGAACTAGTGAGGACCATGCCTAGAATCAATGCATCTTTGGAGAATCAGCAAGCTGAATATCAGACTTCCATGGTGGAAGTAGAAGGTATGATAAATCAGATCCCTGTAACAATTTTGATTGATCCAGGAGCTAGTCTCAATTATATTGCACCTAAAATAGTAGAAAAATGTAAGTTATCTATTGAAAAATTTAAGAATTCTTGGTTGGTTCAGTTAGCCACTGGTGCTAAAAGAAAGGTAATTTGTTTTGTAAAAGAATGTGTAGTAGTTATGGATAAATTTGAAACTGTTGTCAAGCTTAATGTTTTTCCTCTTGGTTCTTATGATTTGATGATTGGTATGGACTGGTTAGAACAACATAGAGTAATTCTAAACTGTTATGATAAAACTTTCACATATTTAAACCAGGGATGATTTTAAGGAACCATACTTATTTAAAAGTGTATAAATGTTGGCGAATATTACCAATTCTTAAAACGACAACTATTTGGCGATATTTTTCAAAAAATATTTTAATTTCCAAGGATTTTATATCGTTTATATAATAATTTGGCAATTTTTAGGGTGAAAAATTTTCACCCCATCAAAATTGGGCGAAACAGGGCTTCAAAAAATGCAAAATGATGAATCTTTTTTAGGAGAAAAACATGGAAAAATAGCCCATTGGGCTAAAATTCGCCCCTAAAATTATCCCTAGTTTAAACAGTGACGAAAAACCAGTAAGTGTTAAAGGAATCCCTAGAAAAACCACTATAAGGCAGATTTCTGCCCTACAACTTAAGAGAGCAGTTAGAAAGGGATGTAAAGCTTATGCAGTAACAATAACTGATGAAGAGAGTCTAATTAAAATAGATAAGTTAAAAGTGGAAGACATACCAGTCTTAAGAGAATATTTTGATGTATTCCTCGAAGAAATTCTGGGAATACCTCCGAAAAGGGAATTGGATTTCACCATTGAGCTGGTACCGGGTGCAGTACCCAGCTCAAAGGCCCCTTATCAAATGAACATACTTGAACTTAACGAATTAAAATCTCAATTAAAAGAATTAATTGATAAAAAGTATATTCGACTAAGTGTGTCTCCTTCGGGGGCACATGTCATCTTCGTTAAGAAAAAGGACGGAACCATGCGACTTTGCATTGATTACCGTCAGTTAAATAAGATGACCATCAAAAATTGATATCCGTTTCCCCACATAGATGATCTGTTTGATCAACTACGTGGAGCCACGGTGTTTTCGAAAATAGATTTAAGGTCTAGATATCATCAAGTAAGGATTAAAGATGAAGACATCTTTAAGACAACTTTCAGAACTAGATATGGTCATTACGAATTTGTCGTAATGCCATTCGGGCTTACCAATGCCCCAACTGTTTTCATGTGTTTAATGAACAATGTTATGCATAAGTATTTAGATAAGTTTGTGGTTGTGTTTATAGACAACATTCTAATTTATTCAAAAACTGAAGAAGAACACAAAGAAGATCTAAAAATTGTTTTGTAAGAGTTGCGAGATCATCAACTCTTCGTGAAGTTTAGTAAATGTGCTTTCTTCAAGGATAAAATTCAGTACTTAGGTCATGTGCTGACCAAGGAAGGAATATTCGTAGATTCTGAAAAGATAAGGGCAATCGAAGATTGGTCGGTTCCTAAGGATGTGACGGATGTTCGATCTTTCATGGGCATTACTGGTTATTACCGGAGGTTCATTGAAGGTTTTTCAAGGATCACAAATCCAATAACTTCCTTGCAGAAGAAGGGAAGGAAGTTTGACTAGAATCAGAAATGTGCAGAAAGCTTTAAAAAGTTAAAAAATTTATTAACCAATGCACCTATTTTAAGAATAGTTGATCCTAATAAAGAATTTGTAGTGTGTACTGACGCCTGTAATGATGGCTTAGGCAGTGTGCTGACTCAAGAAGGGCATGTTATTGCCTATGAGTCTAGAAAGTTAAAAGTTCATGAAAAGAATTATGCAACATATGATCTGGAATTAGCAGCTGTTATACACGCTTTAAAGATGTGGCGACATCACCTAATTGGCAGAAAATTTGTTTTAATGACTGATAATAAAGGATTGAAGTATCTTTTAGATCAGCCTAATTTAAATGCCATACAAGCTAGGTGGTTAGCTTTCTTAAGTGAATATGATTTTGAAATTAAGCATATAAAAGGTAAAGAAAATAAAGTTGTTGATGCACTAAGTAGGAACACAAGACTGAATTTTGTAGCAGCTATCAGCACTTATGCTATAGATTTGGATGAACAGCTTAAAGAAGGGATAGAACAAGATGAAATTTATCAGAGTTTGCAAGCTAAAACTAAAAAAAATCCAACAAAAAATTTAAGTAATGGTTACATTTTAAATGTAAAAGAATTTTTATTGTATAAAGATAAAATGTATGTACCTAATGTACCTAAAGTTAAGCTGTTAATTCTAGATGAAATTCATAAAACTCCATACTTAGGTCATCAAGGTTATCAAAAGACTATAATTATGTTAAGAAAAGAGTATTTTTGGCCAAATATGAAGACTGAGGTAGCAAAATATATTGCTAGGTGTTTTGAATGTCAGGAGGTAAAAATTGAACATCAACACCCAGCTGGTTTGCTTCAGCCATTACCCATTCCTAAGTAGAAATGGGAGATAATTAGTCTAGATTTCATTACTGGGATACCTAAAAATCAAAATCAAAATGATTCTATCATGGTGGTAGTTGATAAGTTAAGCAAAGAAGCTCACTTTATACCTGTTAAAACTACTTATAAAGATGCAAACACAGCTGATATTTTTCTAAAACAGATTTTCTGATTGCATGGAGTACCAAAAGTCATAATCTCAGATAGAGATCCTAAATTCACATGAAACTTTTGGAAGTATTTGTTTAAAGGGTTAAACACTGCATTAAATTTTAGTACTTATTTCCATCCTCAAACAGATGGACAAACTGAAAGGGTAAACCAAGTACTGGAAGATCTACTAAGAATGTATGTGAAAGACCAGCCAGGTAAATGGGAAGATTATTTACATCTGGTAGAATTTGTTTATAATAATAATTATCTGACATCAGCCAGATTTAGTCCTTCTGAAATTTTATATGGATGGAAATGTAATACTCCTATCTCTTGGAGTAATCCAGTGGATAGATTGGTATTAGGTCTTGAACTGTTAAATGAAATGGAAGAAATTGTAAAACAAGTGCAGGGAAATCTGAAAGTGGCACAGGATCGGTAGAACAGTCAAGCAGACTTAAAAAGAACTCCAAAGGAGTTTCTGGTAGGTGAACATGTGTTCATTAAGGTAAGGCCCAAAAAGAGCTCTCTGAGATTGGGGAATTGTGCAAAATTGGCACCTCGTTACTGTGGTCCATTTGAAATTTTGTCTAGGATTGGACAAGTAGCTTATCAATTAGGATTACCACCCAATTTAAGAGTACATAATGTTTTTCACATTTTCGTATTAAAGAAATATGTTCATGATGATACTCATGTCGTTAACTAGAATGATGTATAGGTGGAACCAGAAGGAGATTTTCTGGTGGAACCGGACTATATCCTCGGGTGGAGGGAGATCACACTTCGGAACTGCACCATTGGACAGGTGAAGGTGCAATGGAAGCACCTTAGTCCAGAGGAAGCCACCTGGGAATTGGAAAGTAATATGCGAGATGCATATCCAATTTTGTTCCAGGGGAATTCTGAGGATGAAGAATAAATACCATAGATGACGATGTTATATTCTAAGGGGGTCTGTATGTCACATGCCCCAATTTTGCAAAAATAATAGTATCATATTTGATTTTATTTCAAGACAATATGTTAAATTTTATGCTAAGTTGTAATTGATGACTCAGCAGAGTCAAGGATGTTGAATGTAATTCTGAATATTTTAATTATAAATAAATAAAAGTGCAGACAACCACTTGGGAGAGCTGTTAAAAGAGTGTTTACTGGTCAAGTTGGTGGAGGAGACTGGGTGGAGAGCAAATAGACAAGTGGTAGCATCCTCAAACACTTCCAATGTTGTAGGTGGAAACCTCACTACATTTGGGGTCATGATCCCCTAAGAAAGTGGGATCAGAGCAGGTGGCTCAATTAATGACAACTGACCCAAACGACCTAGGCAATCTTAATAAAAATGCCCATTGAAGAGAGTTGAGGCTGCTCATTCCAAGAAGGGAATCATTCAGGTGAATGTACTTCAAAGGATTTCAATGGAAAGGGAATTGGTGGAAAGTGTTTGAGGGGTTAACTGTAGAAAGTGATCTAGTGCAGCTTTTCAGCTGAAGGATTTTACTGCTGAGTGCAGAGTGATTACTAAGTCATTGGAATAGTATTTTGTTTGCTTGCTCCACCAGTTCTCAACCAAGGAGACTAGGAACAGGCTTGGGGGTCCTGAGGAGACACTGTTTGAGCACTCTCCAGGAGTTGGTAGGGAGGAACAGCCTCCCAATGCTGTTGTTGTCCAGCTTAAACAGGTTCTACAGTATTTTATTTTACTGTGTTAAAAGTTTATATGTGAGACTGTCTGATTAATGAATGGTTAAATGTGTAGTAGTAATCTGATAGAGATTGTAATCTTTTAGATATTTGAAATATTGAACCTGTAATTGATGAAAAATAATCCTAACCTATGTTTTTCCACATCTAGAGTGGACCAGATCGTACTCCAGCACAGGCAGTGTATTTAAATAGATTATAGATAGGTTAGAAACCAGAAATGAACTGATGTGTTATGCAGTAATTTATTCTATATGAAGTTGTTATCAGAGAAGAACAATATCCTATTAGTAAGTTTATTGTTAGCTAGATTGTTGTTGTAAAAATGCTAGAAAAGGAATAGCCAAATACTTTACAGATAACTAGTTATTATATTATCAAGTTATTCAAATAAAAAAGTTATGACTTTTACGCAGTACTTTACTATGTAAAATTATACTATTAACCTATAACAGAGGCAAAAGAAATAACTTAGATAAAGCACTCATTTATTTTTGCGAAGAAAGAATAAAGTTGTTTTACATAGTTTATTTTACTGTTCATATTATCTAACTATATCTGCAAATATTCATACTCCAAGTAGGTTAATAGTAGCATAAATAACTTCTTTAAACAAATGTAATACATCAATGGAGAACATTGTAACAGAGAACAATAATAAAACCTACTTATATTCTTTTTTATCTAATAAAAACAACTAGATTACAATGGTAAATAACATTTGATAATGTTATTTATAAACGAATTAATTTATTTAAATAATATAAACGAAATTTACTTATAAAATAAAGTACAGGGTTGAAACCCTAATAGTAATAATAATGTAAATAATAATTATTTAAACAATAATCCAAGTATAGCGAATAAGTGTTATAAAACTATAAAACTATTGTAAATTATTACAGCTCCTTAAGGACAATGAAAGAATAACTATGAACTTATAATATACTATGTACCTGTCCAATAATTAAATCAAATATTTATTAAACTAAAACTGAACAAATGAATTAAAGAAATTACTTTACACACAGGTCACCTACAGGAAACCTAGCTCGAATATCTCAGCTTGTATTAAACAATTATAATATGATGGAATAATAGGATAAGCTAATAACAGTATCATTAATACGAACTATTTAATTTACAACAAAGTTTTCTTTACACATGTGAAATGAATTTAAGTCAAAGACCGCCTGTCTTTAAGGTTTTCCATTACTTCCATGAGCCCGAAGGAGAAACTTAAACAAAACTAACAGAGTACAAAATTCAGCTAAAAGCCGAGCACCGATAACATGATATGGAGTGTTTTATAAACAAGTATCAACACAACTTTGTACAAAAGCAAGTAAACAACAGTTACAAGTCACAGCTTGAGCCGAAATACCCTCCTGGAAGCAAGGGTTTAACAAAAAAAACTAAACTAGAAGTTCGAAGAACAGTAACCCATGAAGGGTAACTAGTAGGCCGAAACTTTCCAACTGAAAATTTTCCCTTAAGGAATGTACAAGCAAGAAATTCCATTTGTTAACCGAGGCTTACCCATAGCCAGTGTGTCAGACCTTTGCTTGAAGTATCGTTACCACGAGACAAGCGAACTTTCACCTGCAGAGAGAAAAACCTAAGTTTAAGTAAAAAATGATTTCAAAACTATTTACTGAAAACAGGTTTAGATTTTAAAATATTTAGAATAATTATGTTACCTGGAAGTGAAGGTGATATAGCCACGAAGGAACAGTAGCACCGCCACCAGCGAGACAAAGAGCCAAACCGTCATACACCCAGTGACAAAGACGATGTAGACACATGCACAAGCCACTGCCCATAGCAGCAAGAAGAAGTTTGGGGCAACAACCAAGCAAGAACTAGACAACGAAGCTGGAACTATAACCCACAATGCAAAGCATGAGAACGACACTCTTGAACCCTACGACAAGGAAAACACTATAACAGTAGTAAGAAGACTTTAAAATCTATGTCTACAAGCAGGCCATGGAGGAACGAGCAAGAGGCCAATCACAGGACGTAAACCTTACACCATGACTCTCTATAAACCCTTGTAAAGGTAAAAACTCATATTGTTCAACAAGAGTCTGAGAACGAAGAAGGTAAACTAAAAACAATCTAAACCAGGACTCAGAGCTCATCTAATAAACATCAGGGTAACATGGCGGCCATGGAAACAGTTGCAGAGCGGCCTGAAGGCCCGAGAACCACGGAGGTGAATAACAAGAGTAGGGTTAGAGCGACTTTTATATTTTCAACACTTGGCCCAGAGTAAACCACGTGGTCACTTAAATCTTTAACCATGCAGTGGGTCGACGCAATAGTCACCTGCATATAATAATTTACAATAATTTAAATAAACTGTGATCAATCATGTATAAGACCATCAATCACATTTTTGTGTCGATCATAAGGTTGTTGGTGATGGATATTATCAAACTTCCAAACGTTGACATTTCGGAGCTAAGATAATCATATAGTTCGGAGCTATTTGATTTTGTTTGTATAAAACAAGAACCCTTATCTCTTAAACAAATATTTCTGAATTGATAAAACTAATCATTTTACCAAGTCAATATTATAACATGAATATTATCATTATCATGTTTGTCCATGATGAGTTATAATAATGAATTAGTTAAAGTAAAGACCAAGTTAAAGAATATAAACCTTAGAATAACAATGCATTACTAGGTTCATATAAATATATTATGATCAACGCGGGGCTAGACTCCTCTAAACTCATAACTCAGGCGGAGTTTGTAATAAGAATTGTTTAGCACTTTAAAGTTTAGAATTCATCAATTCTCTACAAAGTCAAAGTTGTTAGACTTGTTTAGGAATTTCTTTTAAATGCAATAATTGTATGTCTATGGGCATAATTATATATTTATGTAAACATAACGATCAATTGAAATAAATGATAAAAATGAGAGTATGGAAAAAGATTATTTACATCATACTTTTCTTAGTCTAATTGAAGGGAGACTTTAATAAGTCTGTTGTTGTTCTCAAGATGGCATTTGCTGGTAACTACCATGTTTCCGACTTGAGTCTATAACCAATAGAACATCATAGTTCAACATAGACTTAAAGGATTTAGACAATAGTGTTTGCTTGGAAAAAGACACTAACGTCTTCACATCCATCAACATTAATGTCAAATAACTGCAGACTGTAAATGTCGCTACAGAGGTTAAATATCAAGCAACTTATTATACAAATAAGAGGGTATGATAATATTTAATAACCCAAAATTCAATCAGTATAACATTTTAAGTTATGCTTATTAAAATAGATGTAATCAAGCAGCTGAGAATACAAGTTTAGAGTTTAGAAGGTATTTTGATGTCGTTACGTAGAATTAAAGAAAGTAAAACTCAATCATCTGAACTTCGCTTATAAGGACAACTGAAGAAAACAAACTATTTTTACCTTACAGAAGTTGTTGAAATACATCAGCTTATTTTACTAAGCTTATTACTTGCATTTAGAAATATTGCTACATACTTTATGAATTTTAAAGATGTTACTCGATCATTCATACCTATAAAAACCTATAAGAAAAAGTAATCTTTATGCGTTAGCTTAAAACGGTAAGTAAGCCCTGGAATCCAAAGACAAGTTCCACCTACTTGTCATAAAAAACTCATCAGTAAACTGAAAGAAGAAATATTGCACAAGTTAAACCTAACCTTGTATTAAATGTAGAATGTTGAGTTAGCATATTCGAGTTTATGTATAAAAAAATCTGGTAACTGTT
Source organism: Pseudotsuga menziesii (assembly GCA_001517045.1). NCBI lineage: Eukaryota > Viridiplantae > Streptophyta > Pinopsida > Pinales > Pinaceae > Pseudotsuga > Pseudotsuga menziesii. The sequence continues at coordinate 67,485 of LPNX011205114.1, forward strand.
CTTTTATTGCTAACCATTAACTGTTAGTAAACCGCAATCTTAGCATTTTAAGTATTTCAAAATCTTAAATTTTTGTGAAAATTTGGGGTTTTGACAATCGACATATCTTCCCCCCCAACACAGGCTTATTGACCAGATACTTCAATGTAGAATGATCAGTAAACATCTTGAAGTGACCACCTAGAAGGGAATGTATGAATTTCTGCAGTGCATATACCATTTCTAGACCTTCGCGCTCTATGGTCGTGTAGTTCCTCTCAGCAAAGGACAACTTTTGACTTGCATAAATGATTGGGCAATCCATATCTCCTTTTCTCGACTGTGTGAGCACTACTCCGTGCACAATAGAAGATGCATCAACATGAACATGGAACCCCTTGTTCCAATTAGGGAACACGAGTATTGGCGTCGAAGCCATCTTGGCCTTCAGTGTGTCGAAGCTACCTTGACATTTTGGACTCCATATAAAGAAAACATATTTCTTCAGTAGTTTCTCCATAGGGTTAGTAATTGCAACATATCCTCTAATGAATTTGTGATAGTACCTAGTGTGCCCTAGTGTCACCTGAAGCATCTTCACACTGGTCGGTGGTGGTAAGCTCAAAATGAGCGCTATCTTTGCAGGATCAACTAATAATCCTTTCTTGCACACAATGTGACCTTACAGTATCCTGAATGGTGCGCAAAAAATGCACTTCTCGGATTTGAGCGCGATCTAATGCTCTTGACACCTTTCCAGCATCAGTTGAAGGTTCACCAAATGATCTTTGATTAGACCATAAAATGTCCAATCATCCGTATATACCTGCAGGAACTTCTGAATGAAATCTTTAAATGTCGCGACAACAACTCGAGAAAAGATTGCAGGCACATTCTTCAGCCAAAAAGGCATCACGGTGTATTGGAAGCAGCCCCACTCGGTGATAAATGTCATCTTATGTCGATCTTCCTTGGCGATTCTCATATGGTGATAACCAGGAAATCCATTGATAAAAGAGTACATTTCCTGACCTCCTACTCCTTCGAGTACTTCATCTGTGAATGGTATCGGAAATGGGTCATGCGTACAAGAATCATTTAGTTTTCTTAAGTCGACATAGATCTGAACTTCACCTATTTTCTTGTCTTGGACTACCATGGGACTGATCCATTCTGATTCTTCCACTAATTCAAGGATTCCAGCGTCCAACATCCGGTCAAGTTCAGACTTGACTCTTTCTTTGTATCGCGGATTCATGCGATATAGCCTCTATCTTATTGGTTTCGCATCTGGCTTTAACGAAATCTTCATCTCTCCTAGATCACCCAGTATCCCCTTCATTTCTGAGAACTTTGTTGGAAAGAGATCTTGAAATTCATGTAACAGGTCTATGATTTTTTCCATGTTCTCCTCTTCCCAATAGTCCCCAACACTTGCAAATTTTGGGTTCTCTTCCGTTCTAATGTTATCCTTTCTGATATTCAATGGGTAACTCATGGGATCATTCAATACATCTAGTGTTGCAACATCCCTACTCCCTTCTGTCTCCAGAATATTGATATTATGTACCTCATCATCATCTTTAGGTTCGCCAGATACGTTATAGCATTCCATCATTGACTACATGTGGCAATGCACATGTGGATCCATAGGATATGCGATTGGTACAAATTTTAGAACCACATCTTGAATGATACGAAGGACATTGTTGACATGGGGATTAGCGTCTACGAAATTAAAGGTATGTGCAAAGAAAATCATTAGCCCCTCCCAAGTGGTTATTTCCCTATGCAGCTTCGCTGATACATACTAGGATCTTGGCATTTCATCCAAGGTGTGAATAAATGCATGGACCCATTCATCCTTTGATCGCGATGCCCACAATGTTTGGCATTCCATCAAATGACCGCTGAGGTCATTCCGTCATCATACTTCCCAGCGTGATACACCTTTGTGTTTCTGAAACGAACGGTCATCATCCATCGGCATTGTACCCATCCAATAATTGTCTTTTTATGAGTCGCCCACCAGCGTGCTAGAGTAGCCTTCAATGCTTCCTCCATTTCGAACAATCGCTGCGGTTTCGAGACCTTTTCTTAAAATTCCATTAAAAATGTTGAAAGTTCAGGTAGCCCTTCATAAACTTGTAGTTCTACAATCTCAGTCGCAACATGGAATAGCGATTGTGTGATCAAACCACACTTCCTAAATGACACCTCATGCATGCGGTTTTACCAATTTTCTAGCACATCCTCAGAATTAGAAGATGCAAAACTAGCGCTACGCCAACCAAGTTCTCCGTTGGCAGTGGGGTGGATATAATCTTTAGATATGTTGTAAGCGTGATCCCATCCCTTGACAACTTCATCCTTTACCAGTTCAATGTATCGTCTTCCTTCATTGGGATCCATAGGCATGATGACCCTAATGTCTTGGTTCTCAAAAGTCATCATTCACTTCTTAAAGTTAACGAATTCCATACTATCGTTGGTCCATCCAACACCCAGCAGTGCAGGATAAGATCCTTCACCATTAACAACTTCAATCACATCAAATTTGACATAAGTTTTCATTCCTTCAGCATCCACAACCAAGTTGGATACTTGTCTAATTGGTTTCACTTTAGCTTGATTAGCCAATCACAATTGCACCGGGAACCAACCCAATGTTGGTATCCCCATCTTCTGCCAGGTCTACTTTTTTAAGATGTTCACATCAGATCCCAGATCCAAAATGACTGAGTCGACTTCATAGTCTCCAATATGAATATTCATATGCATCTCCTTGCTTGTCTTTTTCTTGTGTAAAGAGTTCACCGTGGACTCCTTTCATTCCTTACCTGAGCGGTGCAACAAATTTTCAATCTCGTCTAAAGCATCTGGATCTCTTGCTAGTGATAAGAAACTCTCAAAGAAGTTATGCAAGGTATCATGCATCCATGATGGTCCTAGGTCTAGTGAAGAATAAAAAGCGGAAGGCATTTCATAGACAGGTAACTTACCAAGATTTCTTTCGATCGCATCCCGAGATCCAAAAAATATCTCCTTTTCAGTTGTGATATCGAACGGTGCCTTCTTCTATCCAACCAGTCGAATATATGGGTGAGGCCCATCCTCTCCTATTGTGGCTCCTGCACGGGTGACAACACCAATGTCAATAACCTCTGTTTTGGGCTCTGCTGAGATCATCGCAACTGTCAGCCCCTGATTCTGGTTCATCGGTGGATTCTGAGTTAGTGGTAGATTCTGGTTCAATGGAGGGTTCATAGGTTGATTCACAGCCTGATTCTAGATTGGAACTTGATTCTAGGTTTGCAACCAGTTTTGGTTTTGCAGCTGATTCTGAGTTTGTACCTAATTCTGGTTTTGCAACTGAGGAAATTTCCCGCCCTACCATCTTGTGATTAGTTGTGGGTAGTTTTCGATAGTATGATCGATCGTTGTGTAATATGTACATGAGCACTACAAGAGTGGAAAGTCCCTTTGGTAGTGCCCAAATACCCCACAATTATAACACTGGACTGATCCGTGACCTCGTCCTCCTCCTCTTCCAAAGCCTCCTCCTCTTCCTTAGAATCCTCCGTGAAATCCTCCCCGCTGCTAATATCGTGGTTGATCCATTTGTTGCAGTGGGGGATTTGGCTGTTGCTGAACATACTATGGTTGCAGCTAAGGCATCACCATTTGATTGTACTATGGTCGCGACACAAATTAGGTCTACGGATGTGATGGTATAAATTGCATTTGCAGTGGTGGTGTATACTGCAATTGTGGTTGAGATTTCACCACCTGAGAATGCGGCTGTGGTTGTTGTACTACGCAATGATATTCTCCTTTCAAAAAGTATGAATCATATGTTCTTTCCTGCAGCATATAATATGCACAACAGTCTTTGTCTCCATGCCCCACCGATCTACAAAAGGAACAATATAGGTTGGTTGGTTTGGACACTACCTTTTGCATGTAGCTACACTCTTCGTGCTGGTGCCCAGAGACTTGACATATGCGATACCATGGTACACTACTGCAACTTAATGGGTTCGATGCTCCTAAGACCAAATAATTTTGGAAAATGGGGTAGTTATCTTTGGTGTGTCCATCTGCATGACACCGAGTGCACCAAAGATCATCTCAATCCTCTTTTGCCTTCTTGAAGTCTTGTAACTGAAGCGTCAAATTTTCCAGTTGCTCTTGGATTTGATTCATACCAACTTCATTCTCTCCAATAGGTGAAGCTTCTAACTTTATCGCGATCTCCAGAGCCTCGCTTTATGTCGCTATATTCTGTTGCATCACTGGCAACCGGATATTAGGTACCAAGGCTGCAATAAACCACTCTTTCTACTGAACATCGCTCATATCAAAGTTTACCTGTGCCATCAACGTCTTAATTCTTTGATCGAAGTCCCAAACAATCTCATTCAGAAACTGCTTGATCTCTTTCAACTCAATAATGTATTGTGCGTCCAATTTAGGCTTCCATAATTCTTCGATCAGTCCCTTTCAAACTTCATCCAATGTTTTTGTAGGGGTCCCCATAGGAACCTATATAAATTTTATGTACCAATCTAGCACATGACCCCCCAAAGTAGTCGCTAGTTAGCCCTTCTTGACATCATCATCTATGGCTTGTCTAATAGTCCATACTGCCTCATAGAGAAACCAATACTGCTCGGGATCGTCAGTCTCGTTCCTATGAAACAAAGGTAACTTTGTGTCATCGCCCGCCATCTTGGGCCTTCCTCCTGTTGATTCTGACCTACTACTGGATTGATGTTGACACGTCGAGCAAGTTGTTGTGGAATTTGTGTTTCTTCCTGAGTTTGAAGCGGTGCACGGAGGCATGGGTATGTTGCTGCTAGGGTTTGATCTTACTGCTGTCCTAGGCGTAGTCTGGGTCTCATCATCCTCTTTGTCATTGTAGGGTTGCTTCGTCCCGTGTGGTTTTCCTTCACGGTTTTATGTTTCGATCGTAGCAAGACCTTCCCCTGTCCTCTGTCTCTTCTCTTGTCGAAACCTTGCTCCTCCCCTTATGTAACCACTTTCTTCCTTGGCTTCCCTCATAGTCTCGTTGAAACTTGCACCCATCTACCCCTTATCTTCCCATTCATCTCCCCCTTTAGTCGTGGTATCCACCGCCTCCACACACCAGAGTTCTACTACTCTATGTGCATCTTTAATATACCCTTTTCACAAACAAGCCGCTTTAATTGACAATTGGAGCGATAATAGGAACCTACCTCTAGGTCCGTTGAAGAATTCCCTTTCTGCTTTGATGTAAGACTTGGTAGCGTTGACTGCGAACTTAGTGATATATCCTTCTAGGATACTATCCAACGAGACCTCAACAACTTGCGACGCTCTGTTTTCAGTCTCTTGCAGCTCTTGGATCAATTTAGGGGTCCAGGATGTTGGTTCTTCTCCTTGGAAATCTATCTTCTTGTATGTGAATTGCGCCAACCACTCGTACAGTATGATAGGAAACTCACCAAAAAAATACTCGTGAGGACCGTCATGTATGTAATTCACCAACCACTTGCTTGTTGTCAATCCAAGGTTCTGATTTTCTGCTTCAGCAAATTGACACAGTTTCTGATCAAACTAATATTGAATTTTTGGTCACGTCGGATGCCACATCCACTCTTGAGTTTCTAATCACGTCGGATGCCACATACCCTCCTCTCAGTCGCAACAAGGTCTCGGCAACACAACCATTTGTTGGCTCAAACCTCAACCAACAAAACCTAGTCGACAGGGGTCCCACTTTGTCGACACTCAACTCGCCGCGATCTCCTTGAGCATCGGCCCAGAAATGTTTTACCTTGTCGAGAAACACCCACAGAGTGGATGAAGTCTCACTCGAGATGTTCAAGGGAGGGATGACTGAACCAAGTTTCTGTTGTATAGAAGAGGATTAGGGAATCGATGATTCATCACCTTAATGACCAGATCAGATTAACTACTTTAACAAAACCATTCATCATTGCACATCATTTTTTCATAGCTGTAACAGATCTACCAGCACGAAAACATATCTAAAAAGATGACAACATTCATAAACAGTAAACATTTCATCATAGATCCATATTTCAGATTCACTTAGCATTCATCATCGAATTTGCAGGAAGAGAAAGACAGAAAAAGATAAAAGAAGATAACAACGATTGAGGTCAACATCCATCTTATGATATTACTTCTGCGCAATCAACCATAGATCAAAACAGATAACAATTCATCTACGAACTCATGCCTTAGATGCCAATGATCAACTTGATCTCTACAAACTTGTTCTCTCTAATTCCTCCCTTAATTCGTCTTCTATATATAGGCTTGCGACTTTACATTCATGGTCCACTTCTAACTAACTACTAACTGATTTAATTGACTAATGACCAATATCCACAAAAAATGGTCAACAAGTACAAAAAATGACAAAAAATAACCAAAAGTACTCTATCTTCTTCCTATCGCGTTATCTTCGTCTTGTGCGGTGTCTTTTGAGCTTGCGCAGCATTTGCGATGTTGCACGACTTACCCCAACCCCTTGCCAACAGACTCCCAGAGGTAATAGAATTAACAAGATATGGACCTAATGAGTGCATGTGTAACTTACCTCGATGCTTCAAGAACTTGCTGTCATATAACAACACCAAATCTCCTTGCTGAAAATGTTTGTTTTTGATATGGCGATCATGCCAAGCCTTCTCTTGATCTTTCTTGACGTGCTCAACCCCTTTCCAACAAGGGACACATGCCAAATTGGTCTTAGGGCCTAAAACCAACACTAGGAAATTGAATCAAGTTTTGTGAATTCAGGCACATGTGTCTGAGCAATGTAAAGTTGGTGAGGATGATCGAATGATTTTGTGGTGGGTTCTATGCAATTTGACCCATGGGTGCAAGAATTTCCATGTGTTTGAGTGAAAAAAACCCTAATTTCATGTCCAATCGAATAAAAGGCACCCCTACCGTAAGAGTATGCCAAGTGTATGCCAATGCCAATAACAATGAGGATGACAATGATGATGAAAATAATGATGATGATAAAGATGATCAAGATAAAGCCATAACCTTCCAAGCCCCACTGAAAGTGCAAGGATGTTGAAAGAGCAAATTGACATTAAGAACCATTCATGTCGGGCTTGCCACCTCTAAAGGCCGGTGGAGAAAGAGGATCTAAGGAAGTATGAGCTTCATCCAATCTAACCTACACGGGCTTGTACCTCTACTCATCAACAATGGAATTATAATTCCTTTTTTTTTTCCTATTCCTAATAGTTACATTGTGAAAGCGTAAAGCACTAACATGGAGGGAGATTTAGAATAAATTTTCAAAATTGATGAAATTATAATTCTTATTTTTTTTCCTATTCATAATAATAGTTACATTGTGAAAGCAATTGATGAAATTATAATTCTTATTTATTTTTCCTATTCTTAACAGCTACATGTGAAAGCGGTAAAGTGCTTTAGAATAAACTTTCAAACGAGCTTTGAGTGGGTTTGAAAATGTCATCAGAGGAATTATTAGACTCACACAAATTCACAGTATTGGAAACCCTAAATGTTCATCCATATAGATAAAACATTCATTTAACATTAAAAATACACAAACGCGACACTTATATATATATATATATATATATATATATATATATATATATATAAATAAAAGGTTTGTTACATAATCAAATATAAATATCTGCAGTGGATATTGATGTCATTTTCACCAACCACAAACTGATAGACTTTTTCGTATCAACATAGAACTTAGATTCACTATTAAACAGTGGTTTACGTTGCCTACCGCGGTTTGGAGAACATACAAATTTACATAGGAAGAACTGATGTAACACTCGGGGAAATAGAGAACACTCATTTTAAAACCGTACTGGTTCATACAAGATAAATATATACATTGAGTCAGCAGTGAGCTAAGATAACCTAATCAGAAATTTGAGAACATTGAGTCATTTGAAAGAAGATCGTCTTCCTTTAGCGTTTCTGTTTCTTGGTATGCAAGAACATGAAGCGGGATATTCCACTGCCTCTTAATTCCCATGATCTCCTCCAAGCATTTAACCACATCGTTCATTGCCGGCCTCCTCTCTGGACTCTCGTGTGCACACTGAATTCCTACTCTTATAACTCTCTCGATTTCACCATGAAATTCTGATTCGCTTTTCAAGCAGCCATCGATGAGTTCACTGCAATTATTTTCTAGCAACGCTGTCCTCGCCCACTGCGAAATTGTAACACCCATCTCAATTAACGTTGAGCTGGTTGGCTTTAACCCGGTGATAAGCTCCAGCAACAATATCCCATAACTGTATACATCGCCTTTTGGCGGAGTCTTCGTAAAAGGAGAAGCTCTCTCTGAATTAAGAGATTAAACACCAAATGTTAGCAGATTAAACAAGCTAACAATTGAACAATTGGTTGAACCCTGGCATAAATACAATTTTTAAGGGAAAAAGGTTGGGAGAATTGAGAAATTTTATTATTATTTTAAAAGAATTAGATGTAAATGTTGCAAACGTAAACAGGTATTCTATTCTATCTACAAATAAAAAATAATATCTATTGTATTCTATAAATTGCTGAGAAAATCCGTATCTGGCTGAACTGTACCAGGAGCAGTATAACCAACAGTAAAAATCAAGGGAGACTCCAAGGAGCTCGGGGTGCGGTGATGGTTGCTTAGAAGTTGCGCCAAACCGAAGTCAGCAAGATGGGGTTCCAAGTGTTCGTCCAAAAGTATGTTGGCCGGCTTCACATCGCAGTGAACGATCACATTCTTGCAGCAGCCGTGATGAAGGTACTCCAAAGCAGAAGCCACTCCCACCGCTATTTTCAGTCTTTGTCTCCAATTCAAGCGGGAATCCTGTGGACCGTGGAGTAGAATGTCCAAGTTAAGATTGATCATGAATTTGGAGAGGAGTATCATCTCATGAGCATTATGAAAAAACCCTAAAATTCTTAACAGGTTTCTATGACGAAGCTGCCCTAAAATGTGCAGTTCTGATAAGAAATGCTTCTTGGCGAATGGTTCCTCTAAATTCATCCGTTTGACGGCAACAGTTTGGCCGTTGGAGAGGATTCCTCTGTAAACCGTTCCGAAACGGCCTCTCCCGATTACTCTTTTGCAGCTGAAGTTGGCGGTCGCTGCGAACATTTCCTCTTCAGTTACCCTGCAGAAGGGGTTACAAAATCTTTGAATACGAGCTTCTTGGGCTTTGAAAGCAGACGCTCTTTGGGCTCTGTAAGATCGTAGCAAGAGAAAGAAGAAAAGAAGCAAAGCCACGATAAACAGAAACGTGGCGAGTATGGGATAAATTAGGAGAACAAGGCGATAAGCATAGAGGGTCCATGATGCCACCACGTTAACTAGCATTGTTACCATGTAACAGGCTGCCATTATTAGAAACCCTTTCATTCTTCCATCCTTGACCTGCAACAGACTCATTGCTACCTCTCTCTGCAATCTTACTCCGAGTCAATAGCACTTGTCTTCAGCGAGATTGCGAGGAAATACTTTGGTATTTGACTGCAAAATTGAGGTTCACATTAATTATGTGATTGTTTCAAAATATCGTTTGGATATACGTGGTTAAATTTGATTAGATTTTAGATTTTATTTTATTATAAACAATTTTTTATAATAATAATAATGGGTGCATAATACTAGATAAAATATCTTTTTACATTGGTTCCTTTCATGGTGCCTCTAAGTAATAGTGTGGATGTGGTATTGTGTTTGTGTTAAACAAAGATCACTTTTTTTATATATGTTTGGGTGGTGGCTTGGGAATAAACATTAAAGCTGAATTTTTAAGTTTATATGGGCTTTTGTTTATTGCTTTCCACTTTGGTGTTTCACACATCAGTATCTTTGAAGATTATTATAGACTGGATGAATGGTTTATCTTACTTGGAGGTGATATTGCTCAAACACTGGACTCAGAAAATTCAAACACTTAGAAGGGCTTTCAAGGAGCTCTCTTTCACTCATATTTCGAGAAGATTCAATGATACTGCTGATACTCTTTCCAAAGAAGCTATCTCTATAAATTTAGGATAAGCCATAATTCAAGAATTTATGGAAGGTGCCATGACTCAGGAGGGTGTTTTCGACTTTAAGGAGTTTTTGTAAAATTTTGATGGCTCTAGACCTTTTCTCATAAGCACATACAATATATTGTAAGTTTTTGTAATGGGCTGATGCACAATCATGGACTCCTTTAAGGACACTTTAGATGCCACATAATACTAGAATAAATGGAAAACTCTGATTTTAGGTGACAATTAGGG
>LPNX011205134.1:0-31430 GCA_001517045.1 Pseudotsuga menziesii
AATTGATGTATTTTAGATTAATGAACCTACAAACCTTATGTTATATGTGGAGTGTACACCAACTTGAAGAATGGAAGCATTATGATCCCAAGCTTGATGTTAAAATTATGTTGGCGCTATTTTTTTGATTTCCAATATCGCGCACGCGATTTATAAGAACATAACGCGCACGCGTTTTGTAGTGTTAAAGCGCGCTCGCGTTTTAGTAAATTCAAATTTTTATTCCCTCCAAATGATAAGGCCGAGCCTCCACCCATGCTTTCGTGGAATTCCTATGCCTATGTGTCTGCTTTGTACTTTGCTTCGGATTCCACATGCCCGTGCCTTGGAGTATGATAAACCATGGCAAATTCAACATTATATCCATATTTTCAATATGCTCGTGTTTAACAGTTCGTCTGATGGTGCTGAACACCTCCATTTTTTATGAGATTTTAGAAACAGATATGGTTTTTTTTGCAGATTCTAAATATGTAAATTTTAACAAGAATACATAATTTTTTCTATTTTTTTCTTATTTATCTTCTGTCATCACTCCTCAACTCGAAAAACACACTGTTAGTGTTTATTCTATAACTTGTTCAATTCTTGATCACTTCAAACAAAATATGTATGGTGCACAAGAAGACACTAACCTCTACGTTCTATCAAAACCCCATTTCATGATTTTTGCATTAAGACCTTCAAAGGCTGCACCCACAAAACACGTACCATTTTCGAGGTTTTCTCACTTAGACAATTATAAAAATATTATAAAATTACTAATTTAATTTTCGAAAAATAGTGCCGCACTAGTGCTATGGGTTCTCTACATGGATGTCAATTTTTGTAGCTTGATTCGATCATTTAGGCCCTCAGAGGCTGCACCCACAAAAACATATACCTTATAATTTCCCTGAAAAATAAAAAGTGCCTGTTAAGAAAAATGAAATTTGACATAGCTATGCAAATTTTCGATACATAAAAGTTATATATTCGGAAAGGTGCTTCAATTTTCTACATTTCATGTTTTTTTACTCAATGCAAGATATTTTGCATAAGTATCTCAAAAAATCCAAGTAAGTTGAGGGATGCCTGATTTTTCAGGTTTCTATTGCATCTAACGCGCCAAAAAGGTCCATCATCTTCTTGCACTCACCCGTAAACAAGTTTATAATATTTAAATTATATTTTATAATAATAAAAGATTAAAGTCATAAATTTTTTAATTTTCTTTAAGTTATTATTTTTATGAAAAAAACGTTGAAAATAATTGCCCTTACAATTATATTATGTTTATAATTACAATGATATTATATAAATACTTTTTAACTTGCTTGTTCTTTTGGTACCCTAAAGAACTTCCAAATGTTTGTGAAGATTGATGTCGTGGAAAATTTTTAATATCTAGGTTAAGGATTGAGATAGGATGTTTACAACATTAGTGAAAATTAGTCAAAATCACCTTTTTTTAGGGCATATAAGTAGTCAAAATCATTAGAGGATGGCACTTGCACCAACCGGAACAATTAACATGGTTGGATTTAAATGTAGCTTTTGAGAAGCAGCAGGTTTTGATCTTGGGTCACCAAACAAACTAAACCCCTCTTATTGGTGAACTAAACGAAATGTTTAAAGATTTATAGATAAAATGTAGATTTATAGATAAAATGTTTAGAGATTTAAATACAACATTATATAGTAGAATAGAACATTTTAACACCGGCTACAACATTAGTGAATAGTCGAATAGAACATTTTAACACCGGGGTTAGTGATTGGAATGCGATGTTTAGTGTATTATATTATAGTTATTCAATATCCATATCATTTAGCGTTTGATCACCGTTACATAATTTATGGATCATATTAAGTTTGGATTAATTGTGTCATTATATCCGTTATAACATTTAGCGGTGTTTGTCAGTTACATAATTTATGGTTTATATTAAGTTTACTAATGGCTCACAAACTTATGTGCATCTTACAATCTCAGCATCAATGGATTACTGGGATCCACTATACTCCTCGAGTCCTCCGGTTCAATTTCTTCGTTCCATGGTTTCATTTAACATCTGAGCTGAGCTCAGGAACAAGTCATGTTTTCGTCACTATTTCTGAATTGATTTTTAGAATCGTGGAGCTAAATAACACGTCATTAATCAACATTTTCCTGCAATCAGTGATCTAGTCTGATAGCAACGTATAAAATGATTGGCGTTCGAGGTCAGTGCTTTAACTACGTTGGAGCCCACGAGAAGACTTAAGTGTCTATTCTGGTACTGTAATTCTCAACTCGCATATATCTCTCCTATAAAAATAACTACTAATAGCATATTGCAATTCATGTATTGATATTCAGTTATATTGCTAATTTTGTGCCATGGAATGGAGCACTAAGATGCTTAGCTTTAACTTACCTGCCATCAAACGTTGGGCTTGTTTTATAGCAGCGATATGGCTATAATCTATCAATGGCACCAGCTTTGTTTTCTCTGATTACTCATCTGCCTTGAAGAATATTATGGGGATCAATCAACTCCAGGTGAATAGTTTGGCGGTGGCCTCAGACCTCGGAAAAATTATGGGATGGACTTTAGGCCTGGCGTGCAGGTTTCTACCAACATGGGCTGTTCTTGCCATTGGAATGAGCTTGGGAATGGTGGGTTATGGTGTCCAGTGGCTAATTCTAAGTGAAATCATTCACCCATTGGATTTTTGGTAGGTACAGTTTTTCCAAATTTTACTTCATTTTATTGTGCTTTATACAGATTGAGGGATGGATTTCTCATCTCTAATAGAGTTTAACGAATTGAAATAGAATTATAGGCTAATTACATGTTCCAAAAAATTCTTATCATTTACTTTTACGAGCAGCGTTAACCGTGTTGACGATATATAATTTGTTATTTTGGAGTAACGCAGGTGTATATATTGTGTTTTTTGGCTGGAAATAGCATCTACTAGTTCAACACAGTGAGCTTCAAGGCTGCCATTGAAAATTTCCCAAACGAGAGAGGAATGGCTTCTGGTTTAAGTACAAGATACGTAGGTGTCAGTCCCGTAATTTATACCTGTCTCTCTTCCATTCTAGACCCGGGAATTCCTTCCCTGTACTTACTTTTAAAATGCATAGTCCCCGTTGTAGGGGGTGTGATTTCAGGAGTAATACTCCATGTCTCACAATTAAAAACGGCGGCCATGCAAGAAAATGCAGGTAAGAAATACATGGCTGTATGCACGCTGATTGCCCTTGCCATGGCTGTATATTCCATAGTTTTCGTGTTCTTGCCCCATGGGAAGCTCCAGATGGAAGGAGTCTACCTTGGCGTGATTATTATTCTATTGATGGCCCCTATATATATACCCTTCAAGATTTCCTTAAACAATATAAGGAATGAAATGAAGGTAAACTCGTACGCTACAAGTTCAAAGCAGCAGAATCCTACGGTGAAGCATCCAGCCAAGAACGAAAGTTACGAGGTGGGTTTCATTCAATTTGAAGAGAACAAAATCAATATTCAAAGCCTGGACAATATAGAAAACCCACTTCAAACTGTACAGAATTTCAATCATATAAAAAGCAGAAGATTCCAGTTGTTATCAGTTCCACCACTGGGAGAGGAGCACGACATCCTACAGCTCTTGCGAAGTATTGATTTCTAGTTATATTACTTCGTATATTTTTGTGGAGCAACTGTAGGACTAGTATATATGAATAACCTAGGGCAAATTGTGCAGTCCCTTGGATACTCCACGACTCCAATCTTAGTATCTCTTCTTTCGTCCTTTGGATTTTTTGGGCGTATTGTATCAGGACTTCCTGATTATTTTAAGGTACACTGATCCATACATGCTCCTTACTGGCATATCTTATACTTTCATTTATTTCTTGAGTTTTTTTCTCATTTCATTTAGTTACAAGAACGGTACTGTTTGATGTGAATTAGGAATGTCGGATGTTGCGAAAGAACCGGACCCTGCCAAGGCCAGGATGGATAGGCATATGGATGGTTCCCATGGTTGTGGCCTTCTTTATGCTGCAGTTTATGAACCCAATGCACTCTAGTGTTCTTTATGTAAGCACCGCCATTGTTGGAACTTCGGTAGGAGCGATCCGCACCATAGCCATTCCGATTTGATCAGAGATGTTCGAAATGAAAAGTTTTGGTGAATCATTTCCATTGCCGCCGCGTCACACCCTCTGCGCAAGAAAATTACCGCCACCGTAACGGTGGTGCCAATGGGTGGCCGTCATAGGGATCGTCGGCGGTCCTCGGAAGAATCCAGTTTAAACAAGCGCCGGTTGTTGAATAATGTGATTTTTATTTTCTTATTTTTATTATTATGACGTCATGTTGCCACATGTCAACTCAAATCTAGATACCAAATTCCAAAGCTTACATCATCTTCTATCCACCAATCAGCTGTTTACAAAAATAGTTTTTTAACAAAATTAAAAAAAAATATTTTACAAATCCCTAAGTCATACTTTGCAAAACAGATTTTAATTCTTTATACCTGCCTCAAAAGACACCAACTAATACCAAAGTCAAAAGAGTTTGACTTGCAATCGATTACAATATACCTGCTGAGGTAGGTATAATAACTACTCATTCTTTGCATAAACATAGTGATGCCCCGACTTTTGAAAAAACAATTCAATACTAGCATACTTCGAAGCAGGGGAAATGAAACATCCAAGAGAATTTTTATATGTTTCAAAAAATGAGATAAAATTGTATGTAGATAATATAAGTTTATGAAATGAAGGAAAGTCTAAGAAAATAAGTGAAAACAAGTTACTTCAAACTTCTAAGTTGTTATAGAAGTGAAAATAAGTTTTCTCGAAAAGACCTTTGCACATAAAGTTTTTAAATTTGAAAACATTTGGTGAATAAGTCAATGTTTTAGCCTCGATCATTTGAATGCCAATGAAATCTTACAAAGAAAAAAAGTCCAAAAATCCTAAAATCTTTCCAAAAAAAAAAGTCGAAAAATCCAAGGGATATAGTTATAGGAGATTTTAAAGTCTTAGGTAGCTTTAGAAAACCTCAAAACCCCTAGAGGTGGAGGAACTATATCTTTGAAACTGAGACCTGGCCTGGACGTGGAGAGACTATACCTTTGAAATTGAAACTTGAACTATTAGAGACATCCGAATTTCTGCACATAAAAATTTGCACAAGCGACACCATTTTTCTTGTCAACCATTTGCATGGGTCCTCTTATAATATCATGTATTGAAGATCATTGAATGGCCAAATAAGGTTGACACATGAAGAAAATATTTTGTTTCAATATTTTAGATTGTTGCTTAATTTTCATGACCTAATGGATGCAAAATCCAACCTCCTTCTGCACATATTGTAGCTCAATGGACACAAGTTTTGATAGACTTAACAATTCCATATACACTTAGATTCTAGTAACACTTGAGTGCAAGCATGAAGGGTGCTTTTCCCTTTTTACTTGAAAAGAAGAAGGATGACTCTTAGCTCTAGTATCCCATCATTACTTCCTTTGTTTAGTCTTTTTCACTTATAAAAATACATTTTCAAAATAAAGGAGATCCAAATACCATTAATTATACTTTAAGCTTGTATCTCTCATTTATTATTATCCTTGAAAAACTTAAAATATAAATCCCTTGTCTTTTTCTTGAAACAATTTTCAATTTCGTTCTCAAAAAATTAAAATATAAATTCCATGTCTTCTTGTTGAAACAAAATTTCATTTTGGTAAGAACCAACATATTTAATAAAATAATAAAAATAAGCTATATTTGCTCAAATATTTTTTATTTGGAGTTATAAAAAATAAGTTCTAAATGCAAAAGAAATCTTAATTTAGCATGGATTTATACTGACATGGAAAAGCTAAAAAGACTATGTTCATAGTATAGTTTAAAAGTTGCCCCAAACACATTAAAGAAAGACATGATATAAGACTTACATATCCAACGTTTAATCTTCCAGATGTGTCTTTTCTTATATTTTGATAGCTAAACAAAATAACTTCTAAAAAATCTCTCTTGTCTCTACAATTTGGAAATAATTGGGTTAGGTTCGAGTTGCTTTATCATATATGGTTTTGTTGAGGCCTGGAAATTCGCAGGCAGCAACAGCAAGGGATTCTCCCCAGTCAACATTCCCAATTATCCTGTGACTGTTTGGTGTAGGGAATCCGTCCGGTTTGCGGTCCGGCTACCGTAGGTCAAGTAACAAAAATAAAAGTTTTACCGATTGCGGCCCAATCCACCGTGTATACTTTTGTATTTTTGACTTAAAGTATGATATGCAAGTTCCTACCTAACATGCGAAGTAATAAAGAATGCAAGGAGTATTCACAATGTGATGCGCAGGTTCTTATCTCTCGTCTTAAACTCCCAAGCATCTAAATCACTTATATTGCAAGAAAATAAATACTAATTGGGCTATCTCTAGAGAGTTGGATATTAATTCATGAGTAGTGAAATACTGTCCACGTGTTATGGAAAATCACAGATAGCTATTCTTATAACCAAAACATATAAACATGAATAAAAGTATACATGATAAGATAGCTCATCAACAGTTAAAAAATCCCATTACTCATAGTGGAAAACATCACAGAATATACTAGAGAACGTTCAGGCAAGAACATAGGTTCAGAAAGTTAGAACACTCTCACAGTTAATGAAACACAGTCGAAAATGAAATAGTTCCCATTCAACATCGCTCATTTAATCACATTGAAACATTCCACATATCACCTTCTCCAATAGGCAAAATTTGCAATTGCTGGTTGTAAAACGAAATAGTCCCTCTTACAAACAATAGTTCATAAGCTTTTCCAGGGAAAAAGCCCCTGTAAGCTCTAACTTTCCTATGTTTAAACTAAATCAGCTAACTGCTTGGGTTGCCCCCCAAACGTGTGACCTTTCAGTCCCCCAAAACGTTTAATATTCCCATTTTATCTTTTCTGTACATATTCATGATCCTCTTAGTAACTGACAGATCTTTCCAGGTTTGGGATTTTGTCGCCATTGATTCTGCCTTCTCTTTTGCTTGCTCTCTTTGGGATCCTGCCAGTTTCGGTTCGAGCTTTGCCAACACTGCCCAGCTCCCTTCTGCCACTTGTCTCCCAGCTATGCCTTCGCGCCGCGGTAGTCTGAACAGTCTCTTGAGTCCACCTGTAATTAAACGACATGTATCATTAATCGGGACCACATTTTTCAATAAAACCAAATTGCATCAACAAAACGAATGGTCATCAAAAAGGCCCTATACTATCATGAAAACCTTAACAAGCGCCAGAACCACTATTACCCATGCAAGGGTTTAAACTTACAAAAGCGACTGGTAGAGCAACACTTGTCGGTGGCCTAAAATACTAAAACATCGGGTGGGTAGTCTCACTCACAGCCATATTAGCAGATCCTCAACAGGCAACGAGTTCCGCGAGACTGTTAAACTTATTGGAGTTGAAAAATATAGACTCAAACTCCAAGTGAAAAAGTCCCAATCGCCGAGCGAAAGAACATTGACATAGGACACTTAGTGCACTACACACCCGCAAGGGCAGAGGAGGAAAGACTAAGGCCTCCAATCCAACACAAAACGATGAAGGCCCGACAAAGCATCGATGGGAAGACCGGTTGTATGCCAGACACCTTGTTTGTTTGGGAGCCACAATTGCAGAAGGTAAACAGACTACAAACTCCAATAATGTGAACAAGCCAACAAAATGATGCGACAACAGAAAGGTTAATATCATCGTTGGATTTCCACAACGGAGGTTACCTAAGGAAACATGGTGCCGATAAGTTGTTCAAATGACTTTCGAAACGGTGGTTAGTGTGGGAAATAGGTTCCCAAGAGGAAATCGCAGCTTGAAGGGTAACAAAAACAAACTCTAAAATCCACGACCCACAACACTTTCAAACATAAGCAATTTTTTGAAAACAGGGAGAGAGTTAACCTTAAAATAGTCCGAAATTAAAACATGACCAAAAGAGTTCACGGATCCAAACAATTCAAGGCAGCATTAAAATCATGAGGGGGTCCAAAATTTGAAAAATTTGGGGAAAACAGTTGCAGCTGCAACAATTGGCGACTACCTGGTGAACCTAGATCTCTGGATGATTAGTCCTTGAGTGATATATTGTTTAACAACAAACGTACCTATTGAATTCTTCTAGCTATCTGTATTTCTCAAATAGAAAAGATATGTACCTTTAATCATTGATGATAGTCTGATTTGGGAGAGTGGAAACCAGGATTTTCAAGTCAAGATAACTCTTTTGAGGCCGAAAGATGAATTTCATTGTTACCTTTGTCTTCAGGTAGCTGCCAGCTTGGACACCATAGGATTGTAGCATATGATAAACATAAATATTCATTTGTTCCTCATTCCCATGCCATTTTAACACTTTTGATGCTTTTGGACTTTTGTCCTTTACATATGAGTCCTTCTGCATGCCTTTCTTTCTGAATTTTGATTCAGGCTCCTCTATCCCAAGTGTCATTTTGTGTGAGAGGTGTATTCACGTTTCAACTCACGGACGGAGAGGAGCTTTCGGCGATTTAGTACTTATATGGTTCAGCATTTGTTTTGAGATATAATGCTTTTGATAGGAGCTTTCGACTCTTATCTGCCTTTTGGCATTTTAATTTTTGGCATGGGATCATTTATATATAATATAACGTTTACCTTGCTTCTTTCCATGGGCCCTTTTTCTGTCATTCACTAGGACATTTTAAATGTGACATGGATGGAGCCTCAAAATAGTATTCCAGACCCTTTGATTCTGGTTTATTTCACAGGGGTTAAGCAGGACTTCAATGCATACATAGCTATTCGAGAAAACTGCTAAAATGGAAGAAATTCTTTCAGATAAACAGCAAAGTACAGTCTTATACCCAAGAACTTTAGTCATTCCAAAATTCTGATGTTCTCCATGCAACCGTGGGTTTGCCTCCTTTATTGAATCAGTAGAATTTAAACTAAAACAAGATTGAACCACATAACTCAAAGAAGACGGTCAGGCCACATTATTTATATACAAGATAGAAGAACACAAACAAAACTCAGGAAAAATAAGGTTTGAGAACTAAGCCATTTACTTGTAAGTTCTCTTCCCACCCTTGTAAATCTTGCAACCTATAGGTTGAAGGGCCAAGCTTTGCCGCAATCTGGAAAGGACCTACCCACAAGTGCTGGAATTTCGTGTGTTTTCCTTTCTCATCATGGGGGTGGTCCCACTTGAGAACCAAATCTCCCACCTCAAAATCTTTTGTTCCAGCCTTGTGTTTATCAAACCATCTCTTTATTACCTCTTGTTGTTGTTTAAAGCGCTCTCTGGCTTTAGATGGAGACTCTTCTGCCTTCAGGAGATTATATATCCTCATTTGCAAGACTTCATTATCCGATCCTCTAGATTCTTGAGCTATTATGGAAGAGGGTAACATGATATTGGGGGTAGAATGGCCTCTTTACCATACACAATGGTATACGGATACATTCCTATCGAAGACTTGGGAGTGACTCTATCATCCCAAAGGGTGTTTGGTAAAGCTGAGTGCCAACTCCTCTGATTTTCTATCACCGTCTTTTTTAAAATCCTAATTATGTTCTTCTTGGTAAATTCAGCTAAGCCATTTCCCTGTGGATAATAATTAGCAGAGTAATGCAACTTAATCCCTTTCTCATGAGCAAAAGCAATTAATTTTATTGAGTAAAAGTAAGTAGCATTATCAAAAACTAAAGAAACTGGAACTCCAGACCTAGTCATAATATGGTCTTGCAAGAAGTCTATGACCGCAGTCTCATCTATTTTGCGCAATGGGATGGCTTCGACCCAGCGAGTGAAGTAGTCAGTTGCTGTCAGGATATACTTGTGTTGCAAGGAAGAATTCAACTTTATCTCCCCAATGATATCTAACCCCCATTGTTCAAAGGGCTTTGTTATTATCACAGGCTTCAATGGCCCTGCTGCTTTAGCCTGTCTTCCGCTACACCTTTGACAAGTGTCGCACTTCCTGACATGAGCATGTGCATATTTGAAAAGCGTGGGCCAATAGTATCCGGCTCTAAGAATTTTGTGAGATGTAGTATCTTTTGCAAAATGGCCCCCAGCAGGCCTGTCATGCAAGTCTGTCATTACCTTCTTCGCATCTTCTTTCTCTAAGCATCTGAGGAGAACTCTGTCGTAATTTATTCTGAATAATATTCCTTCAATAATTTGATAGGAGGCTTATTTAAGACGCAATGCTCTTCTTTGCTTAGAATTCCAATGTTCTGGCAACGATCCTGTCTGAAGGTAATGCACAAGATCTCAATACCAAGATTCAGGGGCTGTGAATAGAGGACATACATCCATTAGATGTAACTCAGCTTCGTCTTCCCAGGCATGTCCTTCATTTTTTCCATTTTCAGTCATCAGCCTGCACAATCCTTACCCTTCAACTATAGAAGCTGGCTTGAATTCGAGGTCATATTCCTGAAGAGAAGTTACCCAATTACCCCTTCTTTCTCCTAACTCCTTATGTACGAAAAGAGACCTTATAGCTGGGTGTGGGACGATTACTTTAGTCCGGTTTTTTAATATGTAGGTTCTGAATTGTTTCACCACTTTGAACACTGCGTAAGCTTATTTATCTATAGTTGGGTAATTCAATTCGACCCCTTGTAGACTAGTGCTCATAAATGATATGGGGAACTCATCTCCCCCATCTTGCTTCTAAGTAAGCACAGCTGCTAGCGAAATATCAGATGCGAAAGTGTACCGAATAAAATCTTTATCAAAATTAGGGCTCTTGAGGGAGGGTGCATGAGCAATAGCGGTTTTAATCTTGTCGAACACGTTCTTCTCAACCTCAGTCCACTTGAATTGTACACTTTTTTTTACCATTTGCTGTAAAGGTTTGACAATTTGAGCGAAATCTAGCACGAACCTTCGCACGAAGTTTATTGTCCCCATAAATGATTGCATCCCCCTTTTATTATGGGGCATGGGGATCTGTTCAATGGCTTTGATCCTTTCTGGGTCTATGGAGATTCCCTTCTTTGAAACTATGTGCCCCAGCAACTTACCCTCCGTAACAGCGAACATGCACTTCCTGGGATTGAGTGAGATACCATATTTTCTGCAGCGTTCAAAAATATGCTTCAGATTAAACGCATGCTCTTCTCTCCTCTTTGAGAATATCATGATGTCATCAAGGTAGACTACAGCACTGCGGCTAATCAGATCGCGGAAAGCTATGTCCATAACCCTTTGGAACATAGCTCTAGCGTTTATAAGCCCAAAGGGCATTCTTCGGTAAGAGAAATTTCCCCATCTGGTCCTGAATGTTGTCTTCAATTTGTCTTCTTCGTCTACTAATACTTGATTGTAGCATGAGAATCCGTCTAATAAAGAAAATAGTTCATAACTTGAGACCATTTGTAGTAGTTGCTCCATGGGTGGAACAGGATAATTGTCTTTATCCGAAGCGTGATTTAAATTTCTGAAATCCACACATAGCCTGATTTCTCCAGATTTTTTTCTCATTGGTACCAGATTTGAGACCCATTCAGAGTGTCTGACCTTAAAAATGATTCTAGAATCCAATAATTTCTTAACTTCACTCTATATTAGAGGCTCCAATTTTGTGTGCATTTTCCTTAACAGTTGTTGATAAGGTTTGACTCCAGATTTGATGGGGATAACATGCTGGATGATACTGGTGTCATATGTCTTCAGATCTTTGTATGTCCAGGAGAAAACATCTTTATATTGATTAAAAATATTGATGAACTTATTTCTTTCTACTGGTGAATAGGATTTTCCAAGATTCACATATTTAGGCTTTGTCTCAGTCCTTAAATTTATCAATTTGAACTATAGAGATGAGCTGTGAGTCTTCACATTTGCTGGTCTTCTAAATTTTTCATTTAAATCAAACATCCGTTCTAAGGTTCTGACTCCTTTAGGGATGAAATTATCAAATTTCAGCTTGGCCTAATGTTCTTCATAATCGATAATCGCCCCTTTAAATACCTCGTCATTCGTTAAGCATTCTATAATTTGTTGATTGTCGTCGAACACTCGTAGGTTGGTAATCATATCTGGAACCGAGGGCCTGAAAAGCAATTCAATGGAGCACCGATTATTAGTAGGCACAAGCCTAGCAGCTGATGTGGCCAACAAGTCAGCTGCTACATTCTTAAGTCTTGGAATTGATACAATATTAAATGCATTAAAACATTTGAGCAAATCCCATACCTCATTTTGATAAGCTTTTAAGTGAGGAGAAATACAATGTATTTGATTCTGAATCTGTTTTACAATTATTTTAGAATCTCCAAAAACTTTCAGATTATTTGCCTTTAATTTGATTGCTTTCCTTAAACCTTGGACCAACGCTTCATATTTAGCTGTGTTATTTGTACATTCAAACTCTAATCTACATGAAAGAAAATGTTTTTGCTTCTCGGGGTCTATCAAGACACAGCCAGCTCCTGACCCTTCTAACGTTTTAGATCCGTAAAAAAAAGTGTCCAGAAATCACTAACTACTGTACGGGAATCTACTTCTACTACTAAGTTTACTATTTTACAGTCAATTTCATCAGCCTATGAAAACCGAAGGAGATCAGGCTGAGCGTCTGATATATCGCTGGCTTCTTCTGCTTGGTAATTTCCCGGTTCTAACTCAATAAAGTAATTTCCTAACACAGAATCCACTGCTTCATTTTTTTCCTCAAACTGAGTAACGTTGTATTTCATATGGGGCTCCCTCAAAATTTTGATTTGATTCGGGCTCCCTTTATACAACAGCCACATATGCGACTAGCCCAAGGCAAAATATCCATTTAGCTTTGCTGACCAGTCTCTGCTCAGAACAAGCCCATAAGTGTCTAGTATGTCAGCCACCACGATATCAATAACTTGAAACACCTTATCATTTGAAGATAAGCGGACTAGAACATCCTCCATCTCACCAATTACCTTCACATTTGTTCTATCCAACTGAACAACCCTCCAGGTGGATGGTTTAGGCTGCCCATTTATCTTTTTGTAGACTGACAGTGGCATAACGTTAACCGATGCCCCTGAGTCTACCAAGCAATTATGTACATTGTGGTTAAAAATTTCAAAAGTGAGGAGAAATGGTGGATTCTTGCTTTTAGACTTAAATCCTACTCTTGCTTCTCCGATTTTCTCCTCCTTGGGTTGATTGTCAGTGGGAAGCCCCTCCTCTGATGCTTTAAGTGCTTTCCAAAGCTTTTCTTTCTGCTGCGGCACCTTACACATTTCAAATAACGAGATATTCGCCCTTACCTTCTTTATATCCTCCACAATGTCGTATTCCATCTGATGTTCGGTGGGATTTGGTTTACCGTAATCTATTTTCCTTTCATTGGGCTTGGTCAACATGTTAGCCTGTCTAGGATCTTGGTTGGTGATGGTAAATTCCGGAACTTCATTAGCTGAGGGGTTATTCTAAAATTTCTTAACATTCCTTTGAAGCCTTTTTATCTTTGGGAGTATGAGACTATTTTCTTTAGCCACCCCTTGGCTTCTTGTTGTTACATTCGTTTCCATGACATCCTCGTATCCCAAATTCCTTTCTTCCTCGGCATCAAATAACGAAACACAATCCCATAGAACCATGGTCTCATCCTCTTGTTCTTTCGTTGGTGTATTACCGTCTTTCCTTTCTTCATCTTCATCTTCTATTAATTTAGAATCCAATAGCTGATTCATAACCAACGTCATTGAGTTTATCCATTGAGGACAATTCTTTTCAGAGTGGGGTTGTTGGTGGAAAGTGCAAAAATTGTCCATTCCTACCTCTGTTAAATTCATAGATGCCGAATTGTGCGGAGGAGGTTGGGATTGATTGTTATCCTCCCGTTTCTTGTAATAGGGCTTGTAGAACTTTTGAGCTTCCTTTTCCTTTTCCAAGTCTATGATTCTGTTAGAAAGCTTCTACATCATTTTTGCCATACTTTCAAAATATGGTGATTGCTCCTCCTTAGGCTTAGTAAACAACAAAGTTTTCCTTCCCACATTTTTTTCTTCTGATCATTCGGGATAGTCTTCGAGACTTTCCCTTTCATCCTCTACTTTCTTCGCCTCCTCATAGGTTTCTTCCAGAGTAGTTTTGGCCTTCATTTTGGCAAACATGGCCAACTCGGGTCCTAAAGCCGAGGTATAGTATTCAATCAGGACTTTGTCCAAAGGTTTGTCAGCTTCAGAAAAATTCTTAAGATATGCTGTGAATCTTTGGGTAAAACTATGCACCTTCTCCTTTCTTTCTTTCTTTAAGGCGCATAGTCCTTTCATGAGAGTTGCATGAGTTTTTTGAGTCGCATACTTACTTCTAAAAATCCTTTCAAAGGTGTCCCAATTGGGGGTAGAGTTTGTAGGCAAACCAAAGTACCATGATGCTGCAGCTCCTTTAAGGGTGTGCAGGAAAAGTCTACAAACTACATCCTCATACTCCACAGCCCTTAATCCTTCTATTGCCAAATAGAAAATTTGTAGGTGGTTGTCTACTGGTATCTTCTCATTTGGGTCGAATTTGGGCAGCATCTTTTCAAAAGATTGAGGTAAATCATGCAAAGGAGGTGTTAGGTTTAAAGACGATCTGACTTTCCAAGTAGGTGGTGGATTCGATGGGTTGGGTGGTTGATTTGCATTTATGCCTGCCATGAGTCTGGGTGGAGAGTGAGGGGGTGAGTGAATAGGAGTGTGAACAGGAGAACTGTGAGGAGTATCTGGGCCTTCTTGATTCAAAGGTAGTACAACTTCCTGTAAGGCTATCTCTACAATTTCTTCCCAATCCCCAACCAGCATTGAGTCTTCCAATATAGGACGATCTTTTCTTTTATATTCTCTTTTGGGCAATTCAGGGATGATCGGAAATCCTCCAATCTTCTTCACATATGCCCTAGTGTGTCTTCTCAGATTATTAACAACTTCGTTGTCGACATAATACAAATGTTCTCTACCCCCTTCTTCTGGAATTGGATTATGAAATACACTTCTTTCTAAACTCTTACCGGTGGAATAGTCTCGGGAAAACGAGTTTCCTCAACCAGCCATGCACTGGAGGCCCTACCTCTAGCGCCAAAAATTGTTGAGGCCTGGAAATTCGTAGGCGGTAACAGTAAGGGATTCTCCCCAGTGAACATTCCCAATTAGCCCGTGACTGTTTGGTGTAGGGGATCCATTCGGTTTCCGGTCCGGCTACCGTAGGTCAGGTAACAAAAATAAAGGTTTTACCGGTTGCGTCCCGATCCACCATGTATATTTTTGTATTTTTGACTTAAAGTATGATATGCAAGTGCCTACCTAACATGCGAAGTAATAAAGAATGCAAGGAGTATTCACAATGTGATGCGCAGGTTCTTGTTGAGTCCAAATTTGGTCCCTTTTTAACCACTTTTAATCACCTTTCTTCCCTTGTTTTACACTGCTTAGCATGCCAATCAGACCGACTTTCTTCGCCTTCATTCCCTAAATTGTCAAGGTAAGATTGATTATTGTTCTACCTTATTAATGCTTATTCTTGTGACAATTAAGGCTATTTATCTCTCGAAATTGTGCTAATATGTGTGATGTATGAAGATAATATGAGATGAGCAGAATGCAGGGGGATGAAGCTGAACAAGTCCAGGGATGAGGGATGGTGGTGACACAAAAGGGATCCTCAACCTGTCCATCATCGATTGAGGCACGTGACATTCCAGACAAGAGCCGGTCAGAGTAGCCATAACAGAATGTGCTATGATCGAGGGATCTCCAGTGTAGCTGCTCAAATATTATGGTGATCTGAGAAGATCGCCACTTCTGGGCCAGTCAACAGCCTTCTTGCACTTTCTATAATTGTATCATGCCACGTCTTGTAACAACCGGTGTTATTCAGGGCGCCTGAAGATCAGAGATCTTCATGGCTGCCCTTTGTAATAGGATTGGATGTTATCGCTTGTATGTATAAATGCAGAAGGCTGTCTCGACCCAGGGGGGTTGGAAAATAGTTAATTCATTTGGTGTATTAACAGCGGGAGCAATCTGTAATGATCCTTCCTTTTTGATACAAAGAGTTACTGCTGGTTTAAGGGAGCTGTACATTGTTCATCCAGCGTCTCTGTGTGAAGGCTGGGCCCGCCTTCCGCAGAGATTGCTGAGTTAAGGTAGGATATTTTAATTGGTGGTTGTGTGATGTTTCGTTAATCATATTTTCTATGTGCGCAGCAGTAGTGTGTGTGATTTACAGCATTGCATTTTCCTAAGATCAATAACTGTAACAGTCAACTGAGTAGATAATCTTTATGCAATTTATTCAATAGCTGTACACAACTCTGTTCATCTCATGGTTTCAGGTTGACATCCCATGAACCCTGTGTAATTCTTGGATTGTTATAATTGTTGATCTTTATTTCTGCAATTCAATTCTTAGAATAGCCGAGCTTGATCTATCGCAATTGAATTTCTAGATTACAATTAATTTATGGTTACAGATTCCGAGTGTGATTAGATCAATAGGCAATTCCTTTAATTTGGGCTGTGAATAGGATTTCCTTTCTGTCAGTAATTGTTGATTTCATTTCTGGTTGATGCATAGAAGGACAAGGTTGAAATTGTAGAGTTATAAGATTGGTGGGATCACACAAAGTTTGAGGGATGAACATAGTTGTTTAAGAACAGTATTCACTACAATGATTTGGTGTTTAGCATATATTGTGCACTTACCCTTTGAAACAAAAGACTTCCTCGGGTTGACAATGAATTTCATAAGCTCTGTGTGTTGATAATAACTTATCTACATTTAGGGTGCTCGACAGTTCTTACCTCTCATCTTAAACTCCCAAGCATCTAAATCACATATATTGCAAGAAAATAAATACTAACTAGGCTATCTCTAGAGAGTTGGATATTAATTCATGAGTAATGCAATATTATCCACGTGTTATGGAAAATCACAGATAGTTGTTATTATAACCAAAACATATAAACATGAATAAAAGTATACATGATAAGATAGCTCACCAACAGTTAAAAAATCTCATTACTCATAGTGGAAAACATCATGAAATATACTAGAGAACGTTCAGGAAAGAACATAGGTTCAGAAAGTTAGAATGCTCTCACAGTTAATGAAACAAAGTTGAAAACGAAATAGTTCCCATTCAACATCGCTCATTTAATCACATTGAAACATTCCACATATCACCTTCTCCAACAGGCAAAATTTGCAATTGCTGGTTGTAAAATGAAACAGTTCCTCTTACAAACAATAGTTCACAAGTTTTTCTAGGGAAAAAGCCCTGTAAGCTCTAACTTTCCTATATTTAAACTAAATCAGCTAACCGCTTGGGCTGACCCCCAAACGTGTGACCTTTCGGTCACCCAAAACGTTTAATATTCCCATTTTATGTTTTCTGTGCATACTCATGATCCGCTTAGTAACTGACAGATCTTTCCAGGTTTGGGCTTTTGTCGCCATTGATTATGCCTTCTCTTTTGCTTGCTCTCTTTGGGATCCTGCTGGTTTCGGTTCAACCTTTTCCAACACTACCCAGCTCCCTTCTGCCACTTGTCTCCCAGCTATGCCTTTGCGCCGCGGTAGTTTGAACAGTCTCTTGAGTCCACCTATAATTAAATGACATGTATCATTAATCGGGACCACATTTTTCAATAAAACCAAACTGCATCAACAAAATGACTGGTCATCAAAAAGGCCCTATACTGTCATGAAAACCTTAACAAGCGCCAGAACCACTATTACCCATGCAGGGGTTTAAACTTACAAAAGTGACGGGTAGAGCAACACTTGTCGGTGGCTTAAAATACTAAAACATAGAGTGGGTATTCTCACTCACACCCGTATCTACGGATCCTCAACAGGCAATGAGTTCCGTGAGACTGTTAAACTTATTGAAGTCGGAAAAGCTAGACTCAAACTCTAAGTGAAATAGTCCCAATCGGCGAGCGGAAGAACATCGACATCGGACACTTAGTGCACTACACACCCGCAAGGGAGGAGTAGGAAAGACTAAGGCCTCTGATCCAACACAAAATGATGAAGGCCTGAAAAAGCATCGGCGGGCAGAGCGGTTGTATGCTGGACACCTAGTTTGTTTGGGAGCTGCAATTGCGGAAGGTAAACAGACTACAAACTCTGATAATGTGAACAAGCCAACAAAATGACGCGACAACAGAAAGGTTAATATCATCGTTGGATTTCCGCAACGGAGGCTACCTAAGGAAACATGGTGCCAATAAGTTGTTCAAATGAATTCCGAAACGGTGGTTAGCACGGGAAATAGGTTCCCAAGAGGAAATCACAGCTTGAAGGGTAACAAAAACAAACTCTAAAATCCATGACCCACAACAATTTCAAACATAAGCAATTTTTTGAAAACATGGAGAGAGTTAACCTTAAAATAGTCTGAAATTAAAACATGACCAAAAGAGTTCACGGATCCAAACAATTCAAGGCAGCATTAAAATCATTAGGGGGTCCAAAATTTGAAAAATTTGGGGAAAATAGTTGCAGCTGCAACAAGTTTTTATAATAAAAAACATGAAAGAAGAAATCCATGACATTTCGCTACTATCAGAGCTTGGAATTATCATACACGGATTTCCTTTCTCAATTTAGCTTCTCCAAGTTTGGAGTGGGGTCTGTGGCCTCTATATTTAGTAGCGGAGTGAGCAAATCTCGGATAATGACGAAGAAGAGGACATGAGGTATATGCAGCTTAACAAGTTTGCAAGTTTGCAGGTCGTTCGGAGGCCATGTTTCAGTGTCCAAGTACGGTTAATGATCTATATTTTTTTATAATTTCCCTCATTGAACTAAAGAGTTTCTTTAACCACAAGAGGCCAGGGTACGATCGATCCCGCTTTTTTACCAAGGTAAGAGAAGTAGCAGCTAGGAGATCTTTAACATCTTTGCAGAGTAAAATTTATAAGGAATTAACTGGAAATGTTGCGCTCATTGATATAGTTGATGAAGGTAGAGGTATTTTGAGATGCTCTCTGTTAAGCTCTCAATGTCTTATAATTTAAGATGACGTACATCATGTGGACCAGTTGCTTGCATTTTTTCCATGAGGGAAATAACTCCTTTATTATGGCATCTTAATTCTAGTAACATCCCGCAATAAGGAAGTTTTTACAGCCTTAGGAATTGGAATGTCATGCATTTATAATATGACAAGCCTAGATGATGAACATTCTCATCTCCTGTTTTGCATACACACCTTCAACCAACTTTTCGTGTTGTAGGATTTGAAAAAGTGGTTGGAAAGTTTTTGGAGTTATGGGTTGGATTGCCCTTGTCTCTCAAAGTATTTGGTAGGCTTCTTCATTTGATAGTCTTTTTCATGGAAGAAAGGATTTCGAGCTTTGGGAAGCCCAGGTGCGAAAAATATTCAAATTAGGACTTCCCAGAGATATACAAAGTAGAATAATAATTAGCTACGATAGTCTTGAAGAAGAGGAGAAAAGATATTCATAGACCGTGCATGTTTTTTTTATAGGAAGAAGCAATGACACAACAATATGAATATGGGATGGATCTGGGTGGGATGGAAGGATGGGTCTTCTGAATCTAGAGTATAAAACTCAATGCTCAATATTATTTTACTAAACCAATAACATGTTTATATACATCATTTATGGAGTTCCAATAAAAACCCAATGCTACACATTATTTTAGTGAACCAATAACATGTTTATATACATCATTGATGGATTTCCAATAAAAACTCAATGCTTCACATTATTTTACTCAACCAATAACATGTTTATATACATCATTGATGGAATTCCAATAAAAAATCAATGCTTCACATTGTTTTACTGAACCAATAACATTTTTATATAAATCATTGATGGAGTTCCAATAAAAAATCAATGCTTCACATTATTTTACTGAATCGATAACATGTTTATATACTTCATTAATGGAATTCGGCGTAGATAACTTACCTATTGGGAATCAAAATAGATATGAAAAACAGATATGAAGTATTTTTGATGCCAGCCAGTTGGAATAAAAAATATTATACATTACTAACCAAGTTTAACCTAGGTCATAAACTTAGGTTAGAATTTATAGTTTTAAAATCTCTACCTCCATCAGAAACTCAAGAACAAAAGTTCTTCCATACCATGAAAGCCATGAAAGGAAAATGATAATTGATCCATTTACAAAAATGCTTTGGAAAACCTTAAAACAAATATATAACTTTAAAAATTCTAGCCATGCCTTCGTTGCATAGGAATAGTATATTTATAGGGAACAATCAAATTCATAAAATAAAATTTGCAGAATTCGAATTCATAATCTTGGAAGAAGAAAGAGAAGAGAAAGACCAAGGTGTAGATGATCCGTTGCAGGGAAATCATCTTACAAACAGACAACCATTTCTAATAATAAAAGAAAAGAACATGCAACCATGAACCGACTCATAATCAGGCCCTGCTTTTAACCAGAATTGGATGAACTTGATTAGTATTCGTGCATATGTCCCTACCGCAACATATTCGGAATATGAACAACATGATCCATGGGTTTTTTAACAATCAGTACTCCATAAGTTGTAAAGTGTTGGTTGGGTAAATAATAATAAGGAAATAATTAGCACCACCGACATTAGAATTGCTTCTTGCAACTATGAGGGAATATGTAGGGGTTCAAAGATTATTTATCTGGTCCTCCTTCAACTCGTCTCTTGTAAAAATATTGATTAGAAAATTGAAAATATCAGTTCTAGTTATTGTCATAGCTATATTTTTTTTCTGCAGGGTCCATCGCTTGGTTTCTTCAGTCTGATTCCCATCCCTGACAGTAAGTTCATTAATGAACATCTCGTACGCCTTGGAAAAAACCATTGGATCCTTTGTAGATATCATCCTGACATGCTCGTCTGACTTCATTATTTTCTTGATTCTTTCCAGGGGTAGGCTATGATTTCTGAAATAGACAGCTTGATCGATTCCCTACACCTGGTTTTCGTAGGAACTCTGAACATCTTGGTGCTACTCCTACTGCCAGTAGTCCAATTGATTATGATGAGCAGACAAAGATAAATTAGTTTCATTACCATATGAAGAACTGGTAACCAAAAGCATTGAAGTAGTGGACAAGGGGCAACTCCTCGAAGGGCATCGACAAATGACGAAAGCCGAAGGAGGATGTCCCCTTAATAACACCTTTGTTGTAATAAATCAACATCACTCTAATGTACTCAACATCTGTCCACTTTATCTTGACCGACTAGGTTGACCAGTTTGGGTCTGCAAAACTTAAATAGACTTTGATCCATATACTATATTCACTAAAATCTAGTTGATGAAGGTTGGTGCAAGTTAATGTTGGTATAAGAGTGGTTGGTGCAAGTTAATGTTAATGGTATAAGAGTAGTTGGTGCAAGTTAATGTTTAATGTAGACTTTTACATACGAGTCAATTTTTGTGCAAAATATCATAATGTTATCCATATCTATAGTTTGCAAAATTTGTTAATGCCATCTGTATCTAAGGTTGATACCAAATATGCTCTAAAGAGGGCTTACATCATAGTTTGCATGTGTTTCTCAAGGAAATCCAACTATAGAAACAACATTTAGGTCCTAAGGCACAAGTATTTTTATTACCTAACCATGGCTTTAGAATTCTAAAATACCTTCATTTATTTATTAATCCCTCCATTTCCCCTCTCGACCATGTTTAGACGTAAAATTCAATTTCTAGTTCCCAAAAGTCCCATTTCCCTTGTATGAGCCCCTACCCCTCCTCTCCTCCCAACCATTGTGCCCATACTAACCCCTTCCCTCTCTTTCACCTCTTTATAATGAACCCTCTTTACCCACATCCAATTCCCTCCACCCCCATCCATCCCACTTCCACTAGTTCCTCATACTCAATGCATTTGTTCTCCATTATACTCTTTATCATCTACCAACCCATTCACTTTGCAATGAATATTCACCAGCACAACCTATTAACCCATGCATAACCATATTATCTCAACACCTCTCTTCCCCTACCCCTCTTTGCACCCCCCTGACTCATATTTCCTCTCTACCTTTGTCTAACATTTTCTCTCATCGCCTATCTGCCCCCTACACCTCCTTCACAATCCCCTTGGAAACAACTCTAATCTAAATCACCATTACCTTCACATTCTCTCTAAATACCTCTCCACCCATATTACGCTACTCCACATTACTTATATGTCCTAGATACTGTTACAGCTGATTTTACCACTCCAGGTAAATCACACTTTCTATGGCCTCCCCCTGTCCCGCTGCAGACTCCTTAGACCCCATGGACCATTTTTTGTCCTGTGATGTTTCCTTGATCATCCCTAAAAAAATGTGAAAAATGATATGCGTGACTTTTAATCCCTTAATCGCGTATATACACGGGTCTTACCCCTAAAACCACGTACATTGGGATGTGTACAAAATCCAAATCCTTTTGGAATTTTCCTTGACATGGATCCGACTCACTTGACTCCTGGCCTTCCCTATGCCTTGAGATCGCTCGGATTTGACCTTTCATTACCCCTTTGAAAAAGTATATAAGGAACTCTATGTTACATTGAAGGCATATGAGAGAACTGAGAGCAAAGAAACTATAGTCCATTGTTGGTGGAACTTATGCTTGAGTCTGCATCCCTTTGTCCCTTGGATCACTAGTGTGTTCTTCCCAAGCTTTCCTTTTGCTTGTGATCTTTCTATCGAGAGATGAAGGATTGAGGTGATGGATGTCCAAGAGGGGGATTCAGTTTCTCTGGTTTGTAGACGTGCCATCAGAGGTTGTATCTATTGTAATCTCTGATTTATATTGATAGAAATATATTTTCCTGTCCAATAATGTGTGTTTGAACGAATATAGAAATATATTTTCCTGTCCAATAATGTGTGTTTGAACAAATTTTTTTTCCATGGGATTATTTCAAATGATTATACATTGTTGATTATATATGCTAGAATATATCTAACACCATGATATATAGTATGCTTGTATTGTTTACTTGTTGTTGAGGAAGTAATTTATCAATTCAAGATGAAGTTGGAAAGCTCAACAGGGATCTACTTCAACCGTCTGGAATAAGGTACGAGGTCTGATCCTTTAGTGTTAGACATTTACTTGCTATTGCATATTGGAAAAGATTGATTTATGGAGTCAAGCTGTCTGTTGTGGCACCCCAAGCCATAGGAATTTCTCTCAGTAACAGAATTGGCGACTCCGCTGGGGAGTTCCTAGTAGTTGTCCTTTGGGGGTTGTTCTATCAGCATTCAATGAATTTGAATTGCTATTTCTCTCTTGTTTTTGTCTTGAGTCTGGGGTCATGTTTTCTTGGTAGTGTCTGATTGGTGTGAAGTTTGTCTTAGCTTGTCTGCTTCCCTTGATTTTATGCACCTTTCATCCTGTACGCGAGGTTTTAACTCACAATCGCGTATACACGCGGGTTTCTCTACGATTTCCGCGTATACACGCGGATTTACTACAAACAGTCGTGTATGCCCTTAGTTTTTCCTTTTAGTGGAAGTTAAATGGTTGCTGGGTGAATTTTGATGGTTGCTGAGTCTCCTTTGGCACTACCTGGCATATACGAGAGACGTTTTTTTTAGGCTAAATTTTTTTTAAGAAGGTTCTTGTCATGGAATTTTTTATTTTTTGTTTGGGATTAGTGCATTAGAGTTATTTTACCTTAGTGCTTTGCTTGAGTGCTATTTGAGTGTGCTTGCAGAGTCTAGGGGTCGCAGAATCATTCTTTTGCTTTTTGTATCTCATTTTATTTCAAAAAATCCAAAAACATTTGCTTATCATCATGCATTGCATTTTGCATTTTGCATTGTACTTGCACTAGATTTGCTTTGGAGTACTAGTTAGGACTTCATATAGGAAAGCTTGCACTTATCATTTGAAGAAAAATTGTGCATTTCATGTAGTAGCATACCCTGTTTTCATGGACACAATGCATTTGCATTGATTGTTACGTGTGCATTTTACTTCATGTTGTGTCATAACACCATTAGTTGAACGGTCATATTCCTCTTTTGAGTAATAAAGCCAATTAAAACCAACACTTAAATAAAATGAATTACACTCTCTTCTTTTATAGGGTGCACCAACAAGCTTAGGTTTTAGGGTCTTGGAATAGTTCATTGTGAGTAAATTCTCCAAGACCACGAAACAACAACATGTATGTGTCTATCCAGGTGAGTGTGTGAAATCCTTGGTATAACCAGTGTTTCTCAGGATCCTCCTCTCAAAAGGGAGTTAAGCACGAGGCCCTGTGAGCGGTTATTGATTGGGATGATCCCTAGTCATAACTGAGTAGCGCCGAAGATATTTCCAGAATTGTATTCGTATCTAGGGGCTCTTTCGAGAGTTTTGAGATTTGCTACCCTACTCATATGGTCAATCCCGCCTGCAACTGTCCGCCGGAGCATTGATTATATTGAGGTGACCTTAGTGGAATTACCTAGGATCTCTAGGGGCTACTTTGCAGGGGTTATTTTGCGGGTGTCTTGGCCAGGTTGGGGTCGGACAGCATAGTCGCTTTACGCGTTGAAGCTGAGGGCCACAATAATTTGTTATGTACCTCTGCTTGTTGTGTATGGGAGTCTCAAGCCTCTCCTAGGTGAGACATACCTGCTTCATTTGGGAGCTCACTTATCCAGCCCTTGTTTGCTTGCATTTGGATTTAGATTTTATTAGTGATTGCTCTGTGCATGATATATTGCCGAGGGTTTGCGTAAATAGAGAGTCCTTTTTATTTTTTGAGTCATTGTGTATTCGGGTGCGGCTCTGTGCTGTTATCATCGTTTAGTAGGAATTTCGCCTTCTACTTCTCCTCCTCCTTTGGGAGAGAGACCTAGATAGTCCAGGTGGAATATTTCACACATTGATTCACACACCATGGGAGACCATATGGAAAGTATTCCTGAACCACCTTCTCCCATTCGATTGGATGATGGGGAGTTTACTCCAACCTATGATCCTTTGCCTGACTTGGCTAAGTTAGGGCCTGTAATTTTTGAGATAGGAACCATTCATGATAAACCTACTCACTCTAGGGTTGATTCCCCATTGACGCATTATTGGTATGGAATGCTGGAGGATGCCGAGACTCATTTTGAACCCGCAAGAACTAGCTATGGTAGTTATGGTATGTCTAGTTTTCCCACACATGATTTGGCATTTCATGTCGAATCTAAGTTCAATCCTAACACTATTCCTGGGGGCACTCTCATTCCTTACCATGCGGAGAGGTTTGGGAGCACTAGTCACATTGCACCTTCCATCCCAGTGGTGGAAGTTACATCACATATTCCTCCTAGGTCTAGGGTTAGTGATCCTACTAGGATACCAGACTCGAGATGGGTGATGATAGGGAATAGTACGTGCATTACTACTCAATTCCCCCCATCCTCTGTCCCTACTTCTTCAAATGTTCACCCTCCACCTTATTCATGTGGTCCTTCAGGCCGAAATGTTGCTACAAGTCATGTTAGTATTGCGGTTACTAGACCGGTTGTGTCTCAGCTTCATGTACCGCCCATTGTTTTGGGAGGTCATGCTAATACTTCTAGAGGTCACATTCCTACTTTTGGAATGTACATTCCTACTTCCGGAACGTATGTTCCTACTTATGGAGTGTCCCATGGGACATCACATGTGATGAATTATGGACCCTATTATCGAACGTAGTATGGATAGGGTTCTTCACCTTATGGGGCGGGTATCAACAACCTGCTTACTCTCCTAATTACGGATTCGTAGCTACTAATAGTCAAGGTCCACCACACTATGGTGCTTCCACGCCACCCTATACAGGTCATACGGGAGGAAGGAACTATGGCCAAGGCCATGGTTGTAATCAGACCTATATGAATCAGGGAGTGGTCCATCGACCTCATCATCCTAGGCTCCCTTTCCTCGTGATGCTCAGTCTTCCTAACTTGCCAAGATTGATGAATGATCCTGTAGCTCATGACCCAGCTTGGCCGGCTATCCCTACTAAGCTTCCCTCGGACATACCTAAGTTTGAGGGCAAACCAGGAGATGATCTGAGTGAACACGTTACTACTTTTCACCTATGGTGCTCTTCAAATTCATTACATTAGGACTCCATCCAGTTAAGGCTATTTCAACGCACCCTTATAGGGCCTGTCGCGAAATGGTATATAGAGATACCTAGGGGAGCATTCGCTTTGTTCGATGACCTTGCGATGACTTTTCTTAACCACTTTCGGCTACCAGTGCATTATGACATTGGTACTGAACTCTTGTCGATATTTCGGCAGGATAAAGCCACTCATATCTCAGATCATATTCAAGAGTGGCGTAGACGAAAGAGGTTAATCAAATCCTTTATACCACCATAGTTCCTCCTCAAATGGTTCCTCAAGTCGTTATTTCCATATATAGCGAAGGATGTTTCTACATCCGGAGTGTAGAATGAGGAACAAGTGTTTTTTAGGGCACAGGAACTGGAATTGATCTATGCTCAGTCCGGTTTGTTATATGAGATTATTCCCAATGATCCACGTTCCCGTTTTGACCCCAAATTCAAACTTGGACCACATGTCGATGGCATTGTCAGTTGTGCAAGTGCAAAACCTGCAAATTCAGTTGGAAAACAACTTAGTCAATTGTCAATCAACCAATTTTCTTCAGGACAAGCTACAGCTTCATCTCAACCCGCCCAAATGGTGAGTGTACTTTTAGTGCAATTATCGGACCAGAAGGGTAACCAGCAGCCCGAACGGAATATAATAAAGGGTAAAAATAATCGTAAGGGTGGGACTAAGAATGAAAATGCTAATCGTAATGACCAAAACAGTCGTAATGATGGGGGGGACAAGCAAGATAAATGTAAGGTTAAGTTCCCTTGCAAGTTATGTAAGGATGATCACCTCACTTACTTGTGCCCTTGTATTGAGGAAGCCTTGAGGTTCTTGGCACAGGGCCCAGCTATGCTAACTAACCCTTTATCGCACAATCAAAATATGAAGTCGAGGTCCCATGACCAGTCTGGTGGTGATCAAGATCCACCAGAGGGTAGTGGTCATGGTTGCATTAACATGGTACGTGCTGCAAAAGTTGTGACCCGTGCGAAAGATTATGGTTCGCCACAAACCAGCCCAGGAAAAGAGCCTGATCCACCAAGGTCCCCTTTGCGTATTGAGAAACCTATGGATAAACCTGAAGCTGCACCTCACATTCCTAAGGGTGTCCTTAAGAATTCGGGGCACAATCCAAATGCTCAAGCCACCCAGAACTATTCAGTTGTCGAGGATTTGGGCCACACTCCTTGTGCGATGTCTGCATTGGAAGTGCTTCAGAGTTGTCCTTCATAAAGGAAGGCATTTCTTTCTTCACTTGGTGTGAACGAAAATGATTCTTCCTCCGTGATTAAATTTGAAACCACAGGAATTTAGCCTCACTTTCCCTACTATTTGTCTCTTTTGATTCACGTAGAATGTCTTAATATGACTGTCAAGCGCACTATGATTGATGAAGGTGCTGCCGCTTCTGTGATGTCTTTATCATGTTGGAAGGGTCTGGGTTCCCCTGAGCTGTATAAATCAGCGGCCATGTTAACTACATTCAATGGGAGATCCTTTAGGCCATACAGCATCCTTCCTTCCCTTAAAGTCCATTTGGGAGGGAAGACCATTGCGATAGAGGTCGAGGTGGTTGATGTGCCCCTTGGCTACAATCTCTTACTGGGGAGGAACTAGATGTACAGTATGCAAGCCGTTGCTTCTTCCTTGTTCCGTGTTGTATTCTTTCCACATAACGATAAGATCATAACGATTGATCAAATGAAATTCAAGAATCTGTTTGTTACCACATCTTCGGGAGCTTCGATCTTGATCGTTGAACATTCTCAGTTGGAAACTGGGAGAGTGGGTGTAGGCATGTATCCATCCCTCATGGGAAGCTTTAGTTTTCCTGCACCGATCCTTATGATAGGGTCTAGTTACGATGAGGCTTCGACATCTATGAGATCAATGTCTTTTTGCACGAGTTATATGGAATATCCTTGGATTCTTCCTACACTAAGTACTCTAAATGAACCCATCATGACAGATGTGTCGTTTCCTACAACTATGATAGCTTATCAAGCTAATCTCAAGTGTGTTGCAGAGTGTAGTCCTTCCTCTTCATGGACAGAGGAGAAGGACCCTTATGTGCTGTCGGTATGGGAAGTGCAGTCTTCTCATGCACACAACTGCCTTGATACGGTTTTCCCTTCAGATTAAGCGATTATTGAGGCTATGTTGGGAGTTGAGCCACCATGGGAGGAACTCCATCATAGATCGTACTTTCTTCCTGAGCTTGAATTCTTGGAGCGTGAGGATTTTAGGGTGGTTATTAGTTAAAGAGTTGGTAGTCCTATGGTTCCATTAAGCTCTCCTGGTCCGATGGCTGATGGAAACATGGTGAACATATCTTCAATGATTCCTATCAACATCTCTCGTGATCTTGGCACGATTGAGAATCTCTATATTGGGGCGGAATGTTCCCATGCTAATATTCTAGAATACACCAAGCTATTTAAGGAATTCTGTGATATTTTTGCTTGGTATTGTGACGCGATGTCAGGTATTGACCATCGTATTGTCAAGCATGAGATTAAGACTTACCCCAATGCTAAGCCTGTTCGACAGCGTTTGTGTGCGGTGAATCCTGGGAAAGCACCCGTAGTTAAGGCAGAGATAGAGATGCTGTTGAAAGCCGGTTTCATCTATCCTGTTCTCTTGACAAATTGTGTTTCAAACCTCGTTCTAGTGGATAAGAAGCAGGGAGCGATCCACATATGTCCTGATTTCCGCGATTTGAATTGTGCCTGTCCTAAGGATAATTTAGCCACACCATTTATTGATAAGATTTTGGATGAGTGCACGGGTAGCGAGGTCTTTTCTTTTATGGACGGCTTTTTTGGATATAATCAAATACAGATTAAACTTGAGGACCAACATAAGACTATATTTATTTGTCCTTTCGGTCTTAAAAATGCCGGAGCTACATTTCAGCGGGAAATGACCTTGATCTTCCACGATCTCAAGTCAATTATCAAAGTATTTTTGCATGAGCTTGCTGCTCATTCTGGTATGAGAATGCGTCATCCCTATCACTTGATATTGGTATTCGAATAATGTCGGCACTATTCGGTTAGATTAAATCCTCATAAGTGCATATTTTGTGTGAAGTCAGGTCGTTTTTTAGGATTCATCATTTCTAAAGAGGGTATAAGAGTTGACCCTTTGAAGGTTGAGGCAATACTTCAGTTGTCTCCCCCGAAGAATTTTTGTTATATTCAATGTTTGCAAGGAATGGAAAAATTCTTACAAAGATTTGTTGTCAACTTTGCCAATTTGACTAGAGGCTTCATGGATATATTGAAGAAGGACACCACCTTTTGTTGGGATGAGCGAGCTCAGGAGTCCTTTGATGCACTCAAGCAAGCCCTAGCATTGGCCCCGGTGATTAGTCCCCCAAACTACAGCCATGTTTTCCTACTTTATGTGGCTTCATCCATGGAGACGATTGGTATGGTTTTGGTTCAAGAGGATGAGGAGCTCCAAGAGAATGTCATATATTATCTGAGCTGGAACCTTATTGACGCAGAGATTCATTATTCTCATGTCGAGAAGCTTGCTTTAGCTACCGTACATGCGGTTTAGTGGTTGAGACATTATATTCTCTTTCGCCAGACCTTAGTTGTATCCCATGTCAATCCATTTCAATTCTTCCTCACCCGAAGGATGATTGGGGAAAATATAATAAATGGATTTTCATTCTGCAAGAATTCAATCTCGAATTTGTTTCAGCAAAATCGAAGAAGTCTTTAATTTTTGCAGAGCTTATATCGGATTTCCCGAGCGAGGCCAAGGAGTTGGTTTGTGAAGATACGTTTGTTGATGAACACATCTTCTTAATCTCAACTTTAGACCGATGGTATGGGGATATCATAATATATTTACAAACATTGAAGACCCCTACTCACCTCTCACGAGATGAACGGCGACGATTAAGTCACGTCTCTAAGAACTACCTCATAGTGGATAACACTTTGTACCGTCGTGGGGTAGATTCCATTTTACGACGTTGTTTAACTCATGAAGAGGCTGAGGTAGTGCTGAATGATTTCCAGGGAAGGTCGTGTGGTGGTCATTTATCTGGGCTTTCTACAGCTCAAAATATCTTAAGAGAGGGTTATTTCAGGACGTCAATCTTTAAGGATTGTGTTGATGTGGTCAAGAGGTGGCACCCTTAATAACACCTTTGGTGTAATAAATCAACATCACTCTAATGTACTCAACATCTGTCCACTTTATCTTGACTGACTAGGTTGACTAGTTTGGGTGTGAAAAACTTAAATGGACTTTGATCCATATACTATATATTCACTAAAATCTAGTGGATGAAGGTTGGTGCAAGTTAATGTTGGTATAAGAGTGGTTGGTGCAAGTTAATGTTAATGGTACAAGAGTAGTTGGTGCAAGTTAATGTTTAATGTAGACTTTTACATACGAGTCAGTTTTTGTGCAAAATATCATAATGTTATCCATATCTATAGTTTGCAAAATTTGTTAATGCCATCTGTATCTAAGGTTGATACCAAAGATGCTCTAAAGAGGGATTACATCATGGTTTGCATGTGTTTCTCAAGGAAATCCAACTATAGAAACAACATTTAGGTCCTAAGGTGCAAGTATTTTTCTTACCTAACCATGGCTTTCGAATTCTAAAATACCTTCATTTATTTATTAAGCCCTCCATTTCCCCTCTCAACCATGTTTAGATGTAAAATTCAATTTCTAGTGCCCAAAAGTCCCCTTTCCCTTGTATGATTCCCTACCCCTCCTCTCCTCCCAACCATCGTGCCCATACTAACCCCTTCCCTCTCTTTCACCTCTTTATAATGAACCCTCTTTACCCACATCCAATTCCCTCCACCCCCAGCCATCCCACTTCCACTAGTTCCTCATACTCAATGCATTTGTTCTCCATTATACTCTTTATCATCTACCACTACTATATTTCGATCCAAAATCCGACGGTGCGTGGATTTCCTTTTTTAAACCTACCAAAAATCACAAAGATAATTTTTTTTTTTGAAAATGTGGCCATAAGCATCGCTTAAGCGACAGCTAGTCTCATAAGCGTCGCTTAAGCGATGGATAGCCTCATAAGCATCGCTTAAGCGATGGCGCCTTGAGTGAGTGGAAACTATCCTACCTAGAAAAAAATTGATTTCAATAACACACATGCATTATATAATGCACACATGAATTTCCCATAAATTTCTACCTTGATATCAATTTCTGAAGTTTTGTTTTCCAGTTTTTCAGCTCATCTCAAAGGCCTTGAAGAGATATCCATGATTATTTTATGATGCTTTTTATGTTTCTACATATATAATTTATTAT